>PVKA01022521.1:0-36992 GCA_004027165.1 Ctenomys sociabilis | reverse complement strand
AGTATATGTTCAAGTGGCATCCACTTCAGTATAAATGCTTCAAACTTATCATTCTTAATAGCTGAGTAATACTCCATTATATAGAAATACCACATCTTTTTCAACCATTCCTCATGTGATGGACATCTTGGTTGTTTCCAAGATTTTTCTATCACACATTGTGCTGCTATAAACATAGGTACACATATATCTCTATGATGCAGATCCTTTGGGAAAATTCCCAAAGGAATTTTTGGGAAAATTCCAGATCCTTTGGGAAAATTCCCAGTAGGGGGATAGCCAGCTTGAATGGGATTTCTAGTCCTACTCTTTTGAGGAGTCTCCACACTGACCTCCACAATGGTTGTACCAGTCTACATTCCCACCAGCAATGGAGAAGTGTTCCCTTTTCCCCACAACCTCTCCAGCATTTGTTGTTGGCTGATTTCCTTATGATAGCCATTCTTTCTAGAGTGAGATTGTATCTCAGTGTTGTTTTTATTTGTATTTCACGAATGGATAGCGATGCGGAGCATTTTTTCTTATATTTATGTGCTTCTTTAATTTCGTCCTCTGAGAGGTGTGTATTCATCTCAGATGCCCATTTCTGAATTGGGTCTTTAAATTTGAGGGCCCTGTTATATCTTAGTTCTTTAGATATTCTAGACAGCAGACCTTTGTATGATTGCTTATTAGTTAGGATGTTTTCAAAATTTGTGGGTTGTCTTTTCACTCTGTTGACAATTTATTTTGATGTGCAGAAACTCCTCAAGAAGAATTGATCCCAGTTGTTGATTCTTTCAAGTGTTTCCCGTGCGCATACATGTTTGTTCATGGACTCTTTATGTATCCTGATGTCTTTAAGAATTCCTCCTACTTTCTCTTCCAGGAGATTGAGCTTTTCTGTTTTCATGTTTACATCTTTAATCCATTTTGACTTTATCTTGGTGCATGGTGATAGAGCTGGGTCAAGTTTTAGTTTTGGGCATGTAGAAAGCCATGTTTTCCAGCACTGTTTGTTAAAGAGGCTATCTTTCTTCCAGTGAGCTTGTTTGGCCCCTTTGTCGAAGATCATATGGCTGAGTGTGAGCGTAGATGCCTCTGCACCTTCTAATCTATTTCACTGATCCTCCAGTCTATTTTGTTGCCAATATCATGTTGATTTTATCACAGTGGCTTTGTAGTATAATTTAAAGAAAGGATTGTGATGCCTCCTGACTTGTCTTGATTCTCCAAGATTACCTTTGCTATTCTAGGTAGTTTGTGGTTCCAAATGAATTTTACGAATCATTTCTCTATATCTGGGCTGTATGTTGGTGGCAGTTGGTAGGGACTGTATTAAATTTGTTCAGCATTTTGGGTGTATGGCCATCTTCACGATGTTGGTTCTTCCTATCCAGGAGCATGGAATATCCATTTTTCTGAAATCCTCTATAATCTCTTTTTTAATGGTGTTGTAATTTTCTTTGAAGAAATCTTTGACTTCCTTGGTGAATCCCAAGGTATCTCATTTTCCGCGGTGCTATTGCAAAAGGTATTGTTTCCCTTTCAGTGTGCTTTTTATCTGTGTAGTGGAATGCTATTGACTTTTGAGTATTGACTTTATATCCTGCTATGCTAGTGAATTTTCTTGTCAGTTCTAGTAGCTCCTTGGTGGAATTTTTGGGGTCTTTCAAGTAAAGTATCATGTCATCTGCAAATAGTGGTAATTTCACTTCTTCTTTACCTATTCTTATTCAATGTCTTTCACCGTCTTTTCTAACTGCTGTTGCTAATTATTGCAAAACTATATTGAACAGGAGGTGTGATAGAGGACTTCCTTGTCTTGTACCTGATTTAAGAGTAAAAGATTTCAAGTTTTCCCCATTTATGATTATATTAGCTTTTGTGTTGTCATAGATGGCTTTCTATTCCAATAGAGTCCATCTATTCCAATTTTTTGTAGGACTTTGAACATGAATGATTGTTGGACTTTGTCAGAAGCATTCTCTGCATCCGTTGAGATGATGATGTGGTTTTTAGATTTCAATCTATTAATATAGTCTATTATACGTATAGATTTTGGAATATTGAACCGTCCTTGCATCCCTGGGATACATCCTACCTGGTCATGATGTATGATGTTGTTGATGATTTCCTGTATTGTATTTGCTAGGATTTTATTGAGGATTTTTGTGTCTATGTTCATGAGGACATTGGTCTGTAGTTCTCCTTTTTGGTTGTGTCTTTCCCTGGTTTTATAATCAGTATAATACTTGACTCCAGAAATGTTATTGGGAGGACTGCTTCCTTTTAAATTTCACTGAAGAAGTTGAGGAGTGTACGGATTAAATCTTCTATAAATTTCTTTAGTACTCAACTCTGAGTTCATCAGGACCTGGACTTTTCTTTGTCAGTAGGCTTTTTATTACATTTTGTGTTTTGTTGTCCATTATTGGGTTATTGAAAGTTGTTATATCTTCTTGGTTCAGTTTTGGTAATTTGTACCTTTCAAGGAATCTCTTCATTTCTTCTGTGTCCTCTGTTATGTGAGTGTAAAGATTACTGAAGTAATTATTGATAATCTTCTGAATTTCCGCTGAGTCTGTGGTGATTTCACCCTTTTCATCCCTTATTGTGTGTCCTTGAATTTTTTTCTTCCCCCTTTTTGATGAGGTTGGCTAGAGGCTTATCAATTTTATTTAGTCTTTCAAAGAACTAATTTTTTGATTTGTGGGTTCTTTGAACTGTTTTCTTCATCTCAATTGAATTAATTTCTGCTCTAATCTTTATGATTTCTTCCCGTCTTTGCGGTCTGGGTTTCGTTTTCTCTTCTTTTTGTAGTTGTTGCAGGTACACCATCAGGGTGTTTGTTCCTGTTCTTTTTTCCTAATGTGTGAGTTCATAACTATGATTTTCCCTCTAAGAACTGCTCTGATCACATCACATAAATTCTGGTAAGTTGTGCTTGTATTTTCGTTGAATTGTAGATATTGTTGAATTTCTTGTTGAATTTCTTCTGTGACCCCTTGATTGCTGAGTAGGGTGTTGTTTAATTTCCATGAATTTAGTGGGTTTTTCTGGTTTCTTTTGTCATTTATTTTCAGTTTCATTGTACTGTGGTCAGATAATGTGCATGGGATAATTTCTGTTTTCTTGCATATACTTCCACATGACTTCTGGACTAGTATGTTGTCCATTTTGAAAAATGACTCGTGTGTAGCTGAAAAAAATGTTTATTCAGCTGTGGTTGGGTGGGATACTCTGTATATGCCCACCAGGTCCATTTGTTCCAAGCTCTGGTTCAGTTCTGTTACTTCCTTGCTAATTTTTTATCTGGTTGATCTATCTTTTTGAGATAAGGTGTTAAGGTCTCCTATTAAGATTGCGATCTAAGATATTAGGTTTTTCATCCATTAAGATTTGTCTTACCTAGTTGGGTGCTCCTGTGTTTGGTGCATAGATTTTTATGAGTGTTACCTCTTGCTCTTGAATTTTTCCCCTGATTAGTATATAGTGGCTTTCTTTGCGTCGTTTGATCATTGTTGGTTTGGAGTTGAGACTGTCTGAGAACAGAATTGCTACTCCTGCTTTTTTCTGAGGTCCTGGGGCATGTAGTTTTGTTTTCCATCCTTTGACTTTGAGCCTATGAATATCCTTTTGAGTTAAGTGTGTTTCTTGCATACAGCGTATTTTTGGATTTTGTTTCCTAATCCACTGTGCCAGTCTGTTTCTCTTAATTGGTGAATTGAGTTCATTTACATTGATTATTATAATTGAAATATGTTGACTTATGATTGTCATGATATTTACCTGGTGTTGTTTACTGCTTTGTATCCTGTGTTTAATTCATGTCCTATTTAGTGGGCTCCTTCCATTCTCATTCATGGAGTTCTGGTCATTGTGGTCTCTCTGTAGAATATCTTTCAGTAGCCTGTGTAGGGATAACTTTTTCATCATGAAATTCTTTAGTTGTTCTTTGTTGTGAAGTATTTCACTTCTCCATCAAACTTGAAGAGAGTTTTTGTAGGTACAATAGTCTAGGCTGTAATTTGTTTCCATACAGGACTTGAAGAACTCTGCTCCATGCTCTCCTTACCTTCATGGTTTGTTTAGAAATGTTGGCTGTTATTGTGATGAGTTTTCATTTGAATGTGATCTGCTTCTTCTCACTAGCAGCTTTCAGTGTATTATTTTTGTGCTGGATTTCTAGGATCTTAACTATTATATGTCTCGGTGTGTTTTTACTTCGGTTGAAGTTATTTGGTGTTCTGTAAGCCTCTGTGACCTGAATGTTGGATTGCTTCCTCATATTTGGGAAGATTTCTGCCATTATTTCTCCGTAGATTCTTTTTATGTCATTTGTATTGACTCCTCCATTCTCATTTATACCAATTAAGCTGACATTGTTCATACTGGCATCATCCTGCAGGTGATGGATTTTTTTTCCCTTCATCCTCGTTTTTAAGAAATCCTTTGTCACCTTTTCATTAGCTGCACCAGCATCTTCAAGATCTGAAACTCTGTCTTCGCTTTCACTCAAATGGTTTTGTAAACTCACGATTGATATTTTTAGTTGTTCTATACCTCTTTCAGTGTATTTTATGCACTCTATTTCTTTTCTGTATTGCTCATTGAAGGAATCCATCATATTTCTGATCTCCCTTATTTTTTTAATCCATGTCTTCTTTAAAGGTAGTTATTAATTCTTTTTCTGCGGAGTTTCTTCCAACATGGGTTTCCTGTGTATATTTCTGGACTTTTTTCTGTATTTCAGATGCTATGATTTCGAAGAATTCTTTTTTGAGTTCAAAAATTATTTCTGCTTTGAGTTCCTCATGACCTTTCTGCTCCTGTTTCTTTGCTTCAGATGCTGTTAATTCATACATTTCATCTGGAATAGTGCTCTCTGCACTTGTTCTGTGTGAGCATTGGTGTTCCCTCTGATGTTTCTGCATTTGATTCTTCATTTGAGATGCTATGTATTCAGATATTTCTTGTTTTATTTGAGGAATTAGTACTCGTCTGAGCTCCTCTATACCTTTCTGTTGTTGTTCCTTTGGTCCCGTATCTGTTGATTCATTCATTTTAGCTGAGTTAGTGTCTTCTGCACTTACTGTTGGACTTGAGACCTGAGATTGAATTTTTCTCCTTGTTTTTGACATTTTGTATAGAACTGAGTTCTGGGGCTCTCACTCAGAGGCCAAGTTGCGCTGGGTCTTGCGCTGCGAGGTGGGACTACGGGGAACTGTCTCTCCTGCGAAACGGGCCTGGAACTCTCACTCACAGGCCGATCTGCCCTTGGAGTTGGGCTGCAAGGTAAAGAGGCATTTCTTCCAATGAACATGTTTGGACCTTTTGGTTGCACTATTTATAGAAATAAACTCACTCATCAGTGAAACAAAATGAGCTAAAACAAACAAAAAAAAATGATGTTGTACCTCACAGTTTTAGAAGAAGAATAAGTGAAATAAAATTTTATATGAGGGAAGAAAGTATGAAGTGATGAAGGAAATCAATGAAATAGAGTCTAAAAATACAAGAAAACAATGAGTTCGATTTTTCTTTCTTCAAAAGCATAAATAAAATCGATACACAATTACCTTACTTCATGAAAATGAAGAAAGATATAACACAAGCTCAGCTAATTAGAAATAAATATAGGAAAATCACAACAGATCTCTCAAATCACCATCTACTATGAGAACTTATATTTGGAGATTAGAAGCACAAATAATGGACAATATCCTAGATACATCGAAACATTACCAAAACTAAATCAACAAGATATAAAATTCTAAAAAAATCCTATAACAGCCAATGAATTTTGAGACCATAACGAAAAATGTGCCAACAGGGAAAATCCCAGGCCATAACTGACTCACTATGGACTTCCTCAAAATATCTTGATAAATAATTCCGAGAAAATAACCCAACAACAACAACAAAAAAAGTAGAGGCCAAACTCCCTGCAGTGGGTGATACATCGTGTCAACTTGGCTGAATCTGCTCAGTGCAGTCCTGGGCAGTGGAGGGCTGGCCCTGGGGCACAATTGGTTTGCCCTCGGGGTTGATTGATTCTATCCTAGGAAGAAATGGGTCTGCCCCAGAGTGAGTCAGCACAGAAAGTGTATATAAATGAGGGGAGAAAAGCTTCACTAGCTGCCCTACCCCACATCCTTGGAGAAGTCCTGGTCAAAGGAAGAGAGAAGCTTGATGGGTGCTACAGCTGCTGCTTCTGCTCTGCTCTTCCTTGTTTTCTGCCACTGTGAACTGGTGCTGTTCACCTTGGAGCCAGTGGAGCATGAACTGAAACCTCTACTAACTGTGAGTTAAATAATCCTTTCCTTCCTTAATTTTGGGTGTCGAGTATTCTTCCCTGCAAGGAGGGAAAATGTCATTAAAACACTCCCTAATTAACACTCAGAGATCTTTATTAAAATTTGTTAAACAAACATACTAAGAGTTGATGGAAAATATCTGTTCCATATTATGTCAAAGATGTTTGATAGTTTGACAGATAGTGAGGTTAAGCTCAGTTGCCTATGTTCTGCAAAAATAATAATAAGCTTCTCTTCTGGAGGGTTAACAACCTAAGTTTGCAGACCAAAAATTAGAGAAAAAGAAGGGCTACAAGGATAGTCAACATTTTGGCCTAGCCTTTCAAGGTCAGTGAAGACTCAGGATATAAGAGAACCTGTACTGTAACTTCATGTAGCTCAATTGTGTCTCAGATTTTCTGATCAAAAAAATTTTGAGGCCACATAGGAAAGTGATTGATGATGTAGAGTGTGCCTAAGGAGAGTGACATTGAGAGAAAACATCCTCTCAGGCTTTCACAGAGGGCAAATTGTTCAAGCAATGGCCATGACTTCAAAGGATCTACAAACTGTGGTGCATGGTTTCAGGGCAAATCCTGAGGGGATTTGACTGACCTTGGCAGATATAAAAGTTACATTTCTTGTTATATAGGTCTTGCTTTATGTTGTTCTTAACCATCAGCAGGAAAGTATAAAAATGAGGTATAAAAAGTAAAGGAAAATTAATATGCTGAGTTGTGAAAGGCTCAAGTCAACAACTTCTGATAGTTCCAGTCCTGTGCAAAACCGACTACTATTATGTACTACTGGACTATACTGTAACGTTCTGCTGAATTCACACACCTGAAATATTTAAATGGCAGTGGAATATCCTTCTCTGAGAAAACGAAATAAAAAGGGATACAATGGAAGGACAATTTTGTATGTGTATATTCAAAATAGTTAGGTTAAATATACAGCTACTTTCTCTTAATTCAATGAATAGAAATATTTATTCTAATAGTGTTTGTGGACAGGACATTATGTCTGTATCTTGTACTATGAATAACCGCTAAGAAGACAACACTATGTAATATACAAATTATTGAAACTGTCATATGAATCAGATTTTAAACTGTCTCATTGCTATTTGTTTCTCAATAAAGGTATTTTAAAAACTTATTAGAGAAGGAGATAGCTCAGTTACATATGCACCTGCCTCACTTGAGTTAAATTCCTGCTACTACCACAAAAAAAAAAAAAAACAAAACAAAAAGGAATAAAACAAAAGAAACAAAAAGACATACCCATGAAAGCTTTGCAAAGAGAATGCAGTAGTTCAATGAGAACATTATACCATTACGATGAAATAGGATTTAGACCAGGAATGTAGGGATGGCTCAACATGTGCAATTCAAAGGGCTGGGGAGATAGCTCAATAGAATCAGCACTTGCCTGACAAGTGCAAGGTCCTGAGTTCAATCCACAGTACCAAAGAACAATCAAAAAAGCCATGCAAATCTAGAAACATATGACACCATATAAACAGAAACAGAACCAAAAACTGCATGATCATCTCAATAGCCAAAGATAAAACTTCTGATGAAGTCGAACACTTCCTCATGAGGATGATCCTACATAAAAATTGGAATACATGGTCTCTACCTCGATCTTATGAAGGGAATCTGTGACAAACCAATGCGCTACATTGTACAGAATGATAAAACCCCGAAAGCCTTCACTGTAATATCAGACCCCGATAAGGATATCCGTTATCACCACTCATCTTCGATATAGCTCTGGAAATATCCAGAGAAACTAGGCAAGAGCAAGAAATAATAGAGGTGGGACAGGAAATGAAGTTAAATTATGGTTATTTACAGAAAACATGATACCCTGTCCAGAAGATTGCAAAAACTCCACAGTCTTCTAGGGTTAATATCTAAGTTCAGCAGTGTAGTGGGATACATATTAATACTCAAAAGTTGATAGCATTCCTGTGCACGGGCAATAAATTCACACAGAGGGCTATTAGGGAAAGCACACCCTTCACAATATCATGCAAAAAAGGAGCACCTAGGTACCAGTCTAACAAGGGATATAAAAGATTCGTACAGTGAAAATTAAGGTACCCTATAAAGGGAGACTGAGGAGGATATCAGAAAATGAAAGATATTACTTGCCCTTCGATAGGAAGAACCAGTATAATCAAAATGGCCGTGTTACCAAAAAGTGTTGTACAGATTTAATGCACTGCTAATGAAAATGTAATTGCCAGTCCTGTGGATAACTCACTACTATTCTGGACTAATGGACTATATTGGAATATTTTTGTGAATTCATGCACCTACAATGTTTGGATGGCAATGGAATACCCATCTCTGACAAAACTAAACAAAAAAAAGGAGATATAAATGAAGGACAATTTTGTATTTGCAAAATTGTATATGCAAAATAGCCAGGATCGATGCGTAGCTACTTTCTCTTAGTTAAATAAGAAGAAATACTGATACTAATAGTGCTTGGACAGGATATCTTGTCTGCATCTTGTGCTACGAATGACTACTACAAAGACAACGTTATGCAATGTATTAATTGTAACTCTCTTACCAACCTGTTTTGAAGCTGTCTCACTGCAATTTTTTTCCTCAATAAAATTAAAAAAATAATTAACATACCTCACAGACCTAGAGAAAACATTGCTGAAATCTATTTGTTAGCAGAAGAGACGTAAAATATGAAAAGCATTTCTGATCAACAGAGGCAAATAATGGGGCATCACAATCCCAGACTTAAAATCCTTCAAAGATACTGTAAAATTAACATGGTAATGGTAAAACCAGGCCTCAAGATAAGTGCAACAGAATAGAAGATGGAGAAAAAAGTATAAACACACTCAATGACTCTGTTTTTTAAAAATGTATTTCATACAGTGTCTCACTACGCAGTTCACACGGGTTCTGATCCTCCTTTTATCTGCCTCCACTGTGCTGAGATTACAGACTCCTGGGTGGCTGGCTCCACCTTCCTGGGGATGGGGCTGGCATGGCATGTGGTGTTGGGGTTCAAAGCCTAGCCCTTGCACTCGCCTAAGTAGGCACTTAGTGTGCTGAGCTAACTCACTTGACCTGACAAAGAAGATAAACATATTCACTGGAAAAAATGATATGTTGCTTATAAATGGTGTTGGAAATACTGGCTTTGCACCTGCTGAAGTCTAAAGTTAGACCCATACTTATCACCATGCGTTACACTAAAGTCAAAATAGATCATGGATACTAATAGAAACACTAAACTACTGGAAAAAAAATGGGTACAAGTCTGCAAGACATAGGTGTAGACAGAAACTTCATGAATAAAACACAGACTGCAAAAGGAAAGTGTGAAAGAAACAAAAAATTGGATCTTACCTCACTAGAAAGTTTTTCTACATAAAAATCACTAATGTAGTATAAAAATAACCCATATTGTAATATTATTAAAGCCAGTTGTCCCAAAGACAAAGGGTCTTTATCAAAAACATATAACTAATTAAAAAAAATGGATCCCTGCAGTTCAAATACCGAAGCCAAAAGTGGACATCGGAAATGAATACGCACTCTCAGATGAAAAAATATACATGGAAAATAAATTTACCAAAACATGTTCAAACTTATTTATCATTTGAGAACTGCAGGTTAAAATAACACAGAGAATCCACCTCACCCCAGAAAGAAGAATGGCTTTTATCAAAAAATCAACTAATAAGAAATTCTGAAGGGACTCTGAGGAAACAAGCATTTTCAGATGCTGGTGGCAGTGGAGACCGGTGCAACTGCTGTGCAAATCAGTATGGAGATTCCTGAAACCGGGGTTTAAAGTTCCCATTTGATCCAGCTCGTCCCCTCCGATCATACCCCAGTAATAAATGTAGACTCATATTTATAGCACATCAATTTGTAACAGCAAAAGCTTGGGAAAAACCCAGATGTCCACCGTCTGAAAAATGAATTAAAATATATGCTTTTAGTGTAATGGAACACTACTTAGCAATAAATAAAAATAAAATGGATTGTTTTATAGGTAAATGGATGCCACTAGAGTTCATAATAATAAGTGAAAGAATTCAGACCCTTACGTATAAACATCATATTGTCTCACTAGTATGAAAAAAAGAAATAAGCTCCAAAATGAGAAAAGAAGGAGTAAAAACATACATGTACACCCATACACAAGATACGTAAGGCAATTGTATTACTAATATTTATTGGTTTATTGAAAAGAACAGCGTTTAATTGTTTAATCTTGCATTCCTATATCTGGTAACTTCAGCAACAACTTCGAAGATCACAATATGTAATATAGCAACCATTGTTAATTTCCTATTACATAGTTTAAAAATTCTGTATCATTTTTATTAGTTTTGCTCCTGTTGTTTTCTCTCTTTGGTTTTGATTTTTCTCCTACCCCCCAAAAATTGTTTTCCTATTTCGTTTCACTTTTCTCTTTACCTTTCATCCTCCCCCATCTGAGTTCTCATTCCTATTTGAATATTCCATTCCAATTTCACAATATCTATTATACATTCGGTCTTTATTTGCATGCTGAATTTCTTACACCAGACGAACCATGTGATATTTGAACATGTATGTCAGTTTATTTTGTTTGGCCATGTGGGATCAAGCTTCATTCAAGTACATAGAAATGTCTCAAGCGCATCCTTATTTATAGCAGAGTAGTACATTTTATATATAAAAAATGGAGGTGGTGGAGCAGCAGAGGAGGATGGCAGCCACTGTACCCCAGCGGACATGGACCGTGGAGCAGCGGCGCAGCGAGCAGCTGCCAAGGGAGGACACAATCCAGTTTCTGTGGGACCACAGTTCAGGTTCATTTTTTTGCAGAGCATAAGTTATTAGGAGACATTGAACATGTAGCTAAGACAGCTAATAAGGATGATTTTGTTGCAGCTTATAATAATCTTTTTTGAAACTAAGCATTTCAAAGGTACTGAAAACATAACTAAAGTGATTGATCAAGTGAAAAATGTGAAGCTCAATGAAGAAAAGCCCAAGGAAACCAAGTCTGAAGAGACTCAGGATGGCTTCTAGTACTACGGTCATCCACTAGGAAAATAATGATTGAATTTTTGATACAATTCAGGTACAAAAAATAAGTAAGCAGCTACACTCTTAATTCACTGATAAGAGATATCTGCTAAAATAATATCTGTAAATATAATATCATGTATGCACCTTGTACAATACCAAAACGTTATGAAAACAGTTTGCAATGTATTAATTTATCGAATCTGTATTGTTAAGGTGTCTTGAAACTGTCTGAGTGACATTTGTACTTTAATAAAATGAAAGGAAAAAAAAAGAAGAGACTCAGGATGAGGGGCCACCAAAATACACAAAATCTATCACGAAAAAGGGAGACAAAAGCAACTTTCCCAGAAAGGGAGATGTTGTACACTTCTGCTACACAGGAATTCTACAGGATGAGAGGGTTTTTGATATTAATACTCAAACAAACTCAAAGAAGAAGAAAAATGCCAAGCCTTTAGGTTTTAAGGTTGGATGGGCAAAGTTATCAGAGGATGGGATGAAGCACTCTTGACTATTTGTGAAGGTGAAAAGGCTTGACTGGAGAACGAACCAGAATGGGCTTATGGAAAGAAAGGACAGCCTGCTGCCAAAATTCTGCTAAATGAAAAACTCATTTTTGAAGCTGAATTAGTGAATATTGATTGATACAGCAGGACTTAAGATCTGAAAACATCAGAGTGATTAAAACTTGGCTTTGAAACTTATGTAACTAGAACTTGTTATTATTGTAAAGAATCAACTGGAAATTTCAGAGTTAAATAAAACTTACTTGATCCCATTTTTTGAGAAATGTAATCCCTTATGAATTCCTGAAATTTAACATATTTTATTATAGCTGTATGAAATACTGGTTAATGAAAATTGTATTTCCTTTTGCCTCATGTTGTGAAACTGAAAAGTTCAATTAAAGTATATACACTGTCTTGAAAAAAATAAAGAAATAGACGTCAGCTTTACACATTCATCGAAGCATCATTGCTCTAAAACATGTGTATTCATATTGCTGTGATATGATATTTTTAATGCTTTTGGGTATACTCCAAAAAGGGAAACAGCTATGTCAAATGGAACTTCTATGTGTAGCTTTTTGAAGAGTGTTGGCTCTGATGTCACCACCACTGTACCAGTCTAAACTCCTAGCAGTGTGACACTGCGTTGTGTAGAAGATTATTATTGCGTTGCATTTATTATTGGATGATTGCTTGAAAATTGCCAATCTGTCTAGAATTAGATGGACTTCCTTGTTGTCTGAATTTGTATCTCTGAAATAATCACTGTGGCTAGGACTGGTTTTTGGAAGCCAGAATTGTGGAGTCTGGGTGGTCCCATGACGTACTACTCAGAATCACCCCATCCCCCATCACCGAATTCTGTTTCTCAGCTTTCAAAACTATTCTGTGACTGGATTCCTCTAACCTCATCCCATGAAAAGATTTTGCCAGTCGGGCAGCCCAGGACTTTTCCTTCTTTCCTATGGATCGTTGTGACAAATCACAGTGTCAATTTGTCTTTTTCACCAACTCTGGCTCTGAAAAGTCCCTTGGCAAACTGTCCCACCATTCTGGGCTGCCTGAGTGTACAAGGCCGTGGTAAGCTGCCGAGCCACAGCAGACTATGAAAGCAATTAATTGTTACTAGGCAAGGGAAATAAAACAATGGAGACATAAATTTCAATAGTGAGAAACCAAAAATTCACTTAGTTTTTGTTAGTTTCCTCACAAATTGGTTGAAGATTCTATTATTATTAAAAGACAGTAGAAAATCACAAGGTGCTTGCTATGTCATCACCATGGGAACATTTTCAATCATGTAGGGACAAAAAAAAAATTTCCTCTAACTACCAATATGAGAGGGTACTGAAAAAACTGTTGTATCTGTCTCAAATAGTTTGATCAGCTTTCCAGAAACTACTGACGTAGGTAAACCATACACAGATATTTACATTTACCAACTAATATTTTCTGAAGCACTACAATCGATAAAGCAGGTATTAATGTTCCTGTTGGTTCCATGCATTATTCCAATTGTATCTGAATTATTTTCATTGAGGACCTGAAGAAAGTATAAGAGAATGAATAGTTTAGAAACACAGTATTATTATATTGGGCAGTAGTGGAATGTAGGTGAATGCAATCAAGCTGCTATAAGATTTATCTTGAATTTATTTTTATTTTTTTAATTAACTTTATTGAGAAAAAATTACAATGAGACAGTTTCAAAACAGGTTGGTAGGAGAGTTACAAGAATTAATACATTGCATATTGTTGTCTTCATAGTGGTTATTCATAGTACAAGATGCAGACATTATATCCTGTCCAAACATTATTGGTACAAATCTTTCTTCTTATTGAATTAGGAGAAAGTAGCTATATATTTATACTAACTATTTTGTATATGCAGATATAAAACAGTCCTTAATTTATATCAGCATTTTTTCTTTAGTTTTGTCTGAGATGGGTATTCCATTGCCATTCAAATATTGTAGGTGCATGAATTCAGCAAAATATTCCAATATGGTCCAGTACTCCACTATAGTAGCGGGTTATCCACAGAGCTGGCAATGTCTGAATCTGATGACTTGAGTCTTCCAAAGCTCAGCATATTAACATGACTTCACTTTTCATACCTCATTTGTATACTTTTCTGCTAAATGGTTAAGACCAAGATAAAGCAAGACGTATATTACAAGAAATGTAACTTTTGTATCTGACAAGTTCAGTCAGATCCCCTCAGGACTTATCCCGAAACCCTGTACCACACTTTGTAGATCCTTTGTCAGTGTCAGCCTTGTGGATGAGTCATGGCCATTGCTTGACCAATTTGCTCTCTGTGAAATCCTGAGACAATGTTTTCTCTCCATGTGACTTTCTTTAGGCACACACTACATCATCGATCACATTCCTCTGAGGCCCCATGATCTCCTTGATCAGAAAATTTGGGACACAACTGAGTTACAGGATGTTACAGAACAGGTTCTCCTATGTCCTTAGTCCTTACTGATCTTGAAAGGCTAGGGCCAATGATTGCCTGTAGGAATTCACTCTTTCTATCTTTATTTTATGTATTTATTTTTAATTTTTTTAATTAATTTTATTGAGAAACAAATGGCAATGAGACAGTTTCAAGACTGGTTAGTAGGACTGGTACAATAACTAATACACCATGTATTGTTGTCTTTGTAGTGGTTATTCATAGTACAAGATACAGACATGATAGCCTGTCCAAACACTATTAGTACAAATCTTTCTTGTCATTGAATTAAGAGAAAGTAGCTGTATATTTATCCTATCTATATCTATATCTATCTATCTATCTATCTATCTATCTATCTATCTATCTATCTATATCTATCTATCATCTATCTATCTAATACATTAACTATTTTCTAAAATTTTCTGGCAGTTGGAAATTATAGGTTAAATTTATATCGACTGACTCGTTTTAACATGCCATAGAAACATTTATTTTTTAAGGATCTTATTTACTTCTTTATTTTTTCATGTATTTAGTGCATGGTCTACAGGATCTCACTATACAGAGCAGACTCATGGTGATCCTCTTGCTTGGAGCCTCTCAATCACTGGGATTACAGGTGTGTGCTACCAAGCCCAGTCTTAATCACTGTCGCAGTGCTCCCTGGAGGTGGGCCTGGCACAGTGTGCCAAGGACTGAAATCCGTTCTCAGCATCTGCCTAAGCAGGTGCTTTAGTGTGCTGAGCTCCCTGGCTGGCCTGCCAATAGAAATATTTGTCCAAGATGTTCGTTGATCTTTAAACATAGACACACAAAGTAATAACAACAATTCTTCTCTTAAGTCAACATTTTTGCTGTTATTTACATATAGTTATTTAGGAGCCAAAATTAACATACCAACATTAGAATAACTCAAATATTATAATGAGATGATTCTTCATGATGAACATTATTTTTTGACAAATGCAAAATGATGTTCAGCTAAACTTTACAATATAAAGCAGAATAACTTCTGTGTTCTGAAATGTTCAGTAAATTTCAGGTCTCTCAATTCTGCAGTGTGTGTCCTTGCCTTTCAGTTATTTGGGTGAAGGGCAGGGGAAATATCTCAGTGGACTGAGCTCCTGCTTGGGCAAACACAGGAACTGGCATTCGTTCCCTGGCACCACAGACCATGCCAGCCCCGCGCCCCTGACCTGCTGAGCTGGCCACTGAGACTGGGTGTGGTGGCACTCACCTCGAATCTTAGCGCATAAGCAGGAGGATCTCTGCCAGTCTGAGTGGCTTAGTGAGACCCTGTACAAAAAGCAAAAAGCAAAACAAACAAAAGCAATTATTTGGGTGTAGCAGGATATAGAAGTCATTTCTATCTTCATTCCTTATTTTTAGGATACAAGAAATTTACTATATTATCTCATGCACTCATGAAATTCTACACAATGGAAAAATGCAATGTTTTCAATTTGGGAATAGTTCATCACCACACATTAAAATGATAGAATTAGGTTATTAATCAACCATATCACTAAGATATGTAAGATAACAGCAGGGCAAAATAAATATATGAACAGTGTACCTTAAAGTATATTCTTTTAAAACCTCCCTTCCATCTTCTGCTCCTGTTCCCATGGTTTTCATTTTTATCTATTAATTTCTGTCTTTTATATTGGCATCTTATTTGTTGCAGTACGAATTTGGATTTTATGAATTCTGTTTAATTATTGGTACCCGAATCACGACTCTATGATTTATACTCTGTAATTGATATGTAGCAAGTATGTGATGTAGAAAAGTGTTTATCTAGTAAATCTTGGGTTTGTAATCCTGAAACCCTTCATATGAAGCTTCATAGGATCTAATACAACAAATATTCTTGGCTTAGCATAGATCTTGTTAGACGACCTCAACAAACACCCAACATTGACTCAATCTAGTGCAATCTACCAGCAACCTCCCACATGTTGTCAATGCACAGGAATTACTGACACAAGATAAGCAACAAATCTTTCCAGGAGAAGTTGACCCTTGAGATGTGACTATCTGTGGAGTTAATGAAATCATGCTGCCTCCAGGTGGAGAGAATGATGGTCAAATGTATTTCCAACTTGTGTTTTTCATCTGGAAACCAGGCCTAAGATGTAAAGCCCAGGAGAGCATGATGTCACATTTCTTCTGGGGCTTCGAAATGGTCTTGGTGAAATATGCTTGGGACATAATTGTCCACCTGCTTTATCCATGCACAGCAACATAATTTATGCACATTCTGGACGGCACTGCAATTTTTCTTTTCACTTAGACATGACTGTTTGTGGACGTTGTTATTTTTTGTACCCGAGATCAAATTCAGAACCTTGCTCAGGCGAGGCAGCAGTGTATGCCACTGAACTATCTCCTTGGCCCTGTAGACACTTGTAAAATGTTCTGTTTAATTATTTTCCTTCTCCTGAAGCTGCCTGCCTGGGTATGCAGTTTTGATAATGAAGTGTGCCTGCTCCGCAGGAGCACCAGTGCGCACAAGGATGCAGATGTGGTGGTTGGAGGATTTCTCTCTCTCTCTCTATATGTATATTCACTCCACTGGCCTATTTAGGTTAACACCTGTGAAGGACTTCTTTATTGTGCCCTAAGTATGTTTTATGCATTCGCTTTAGTCTTGGCTATCAGGATGATCATGTGTGTGCTCTGTGGCTTGACACATTCATATTTGCTATGCTGTATCCTGTCCTTTCCACACATGCTGCACAGGACTGCTTCTAAATTATTAGCCATTTGATTCCTTTTGGATATTCTGGATGATGGAGGAGGAAATTCTTTTTTATCTTCTTGGTTGCTGTGTTTAGGACTGCAACTTGTGTGGATAATACTGAACCCTCATGCACTATCCTTACTCCTGCCCTAGCAGTGTTCAATGGAATGATATTAAGGGCAGATCTTTAGAAACAAAACCCAGAGAAAAATGCTCCTGAATACAATCCATGGCTTGTGGTAGTGCACACTTCCATTTTGCTCATGTGATGGGTCCACTGTTATTTTTTCTCTTCCTTCTCAATGGAGTTGTTCTGATGTTTGTTCATATAAGCTATGTGTCATTGTTTCATACAAAGTTTGCTTTATGCCACTTCCCTTAGCAAGAAAGGGTCTATGTCATCCATGAGAATTTTACCTTATAGTGTGGCTCTTTGAACACATGTGTATTGTCTTTCTCAAGATATATCCACCTAAATTATGTAGAGAGAAATTAAAATAAAAATAGATTTTTCAAAGTTCGAAGATTTTAAGGGTCAATGAACTAGCTCAATGGCATCAGCAGCTGCTTTCAAAGAACAAGATCTTGAGTTCTATCTTTGGAGGGCAAAATTCTCACAGATGACTTGTGCCTTGTGAGTAAGAGATGTGTTATTAAAACAATGGCTGATGGTATTCTATCAAATATTCTTTCAACTGCTACCCTTGTATGGGCTCAAGGATGACCTGGTGAAGAATTGGGTCTTATTTTTCTTTGTTTTATATAGACTGTGCTGGTATCCATTTTCTATTTCTCATCATGCCTATATCTTTGCTGCTGTTCTCACTGTTAGATACTTGTCCATATTTACTTAATTCTGTGAAAGGATCTTTTAATTTTGACTAGGTTAGTAGCAAGTTTTGGACTCTCATATTCACCTGGGCCTCTCTCAGAAGCATGTGTCATTATATTGGTATGTGTTTATTTCTTGAACTGTTCAAAATACATTTGATTTTCTTGTCACTGCACTTAACGTACAGACCCTGGTTCTGCTATGTGATGCATTTTGTTTCCTTACTAGTGCTGGCTGGTTAAGATTTTTGGGTGACTGAGTGTGTGAGGTCTGATCTTAGCCTCCTTAAACAAGTTACAGAAAAGAATTGCAAATGACAGTGGCTTAAAATTGTAAGAAAGGTTCTACCTAATCAGGGCCTATTTGTCAGCATAGGGAGTACTACTATGTGGCTGTGTGTGGGGAGGTGCATTGCCCTGGATTCTGAGGGCTGCCTGCATGGAAGAGAGTTCCTAGCCACAGACAAAGTCCTAACACTGGATAGGATGTTACTAGGGGAGATAATAAGGGCAATGAGTGATTCTTGCTAAAACAACTTTCTAAATATGGGTAGCCCAGTGTGATCACTCATCAATTTTAGATAAAGATGGCACAGAATCTGATTAGATATCGAGGGAGATTGCATTTCAGTAATACTTTAAGCTTGTTGGACAGATAGTTCACTTTCATTCCTGACAGGATGGGAATAACCACCTATTCAAACCTGTCTATGATTGAAAAGAACTTTAAATTGTAAGAACATTTAATGTCCAGATTGACTTACTCAACTGTCTGTCTATATATCTATCATCTATGTTTTCTATTACATTGGCTTATAGAGAGAATCCCACCCTGTAGTACATGCTGGCCTTGAACTAAAGGAATTCCTTGTATCTCAGCATTCCAGGACCTGGAATTAATGACTTATGCCAACATTCCTGCCTTTCAACATTATATTTTGAAAAGAAATTTAAATAGTTTTCAGAAGTATAAGCCATGCATATTCAACTGCTATGACATTAATTATTCTATTGCAGTCTTTAATTGTTTTAGTTTTTATAGAAAACAAAAATGTTTAAAACATACTAGTAGAAATTAGGGCAGAGATATTTTTATACAATGGAGTATTACTCAGCTATAAAGAATGATAAACTCAAAGCCATTATATTTAAGTAGATGCTACTTGAAGATATACTCATAAGTGAAATAAAACAAAGGCCAGAGAGATGGCTCAAGGACCAGGGAGATGGCTCAGTAGAATAAGCACTTCCCTGGAAAACACAAGGACCTGAGTTCAATCCCTGGTTCCGAAAAAATTAAAAGAAATAAACCAGACCCATATGGGTAACTATTATATAGTCTCCATAGTATAAGAACTCAAAAGAAAAAATACTAATAGAAAGGTGTAACACAATTAAAAAGGAAAGTGAGAACTTAAAGATTAAACAATGAAGAGAGGGCAAGGAGAATAGCTAGGAAACATAACAGGGGCAAAGCCATATATTTATATGCACAAAATGGTTAAGGCAATGATCCTGAGAATCTTCAGCAGGGTTTTGAAACTTGCAGTTTTGAATGGTAGAATTTTCACACTGGCTAATTAAATATGCTGATATCTGTGAACTAAGCAAATGCATTGAAGATAGCAATGTGTAATAGTAGGGTCATGCTTGAAATGCCTGTAATTATAGTCTTCTAAATACATACTGCTTGTCATGTCATACCAATTACTGCCATACTGTCATTCAAGTAAATGTTTAAAAAATGAGTAATAAATGAAAACAAGAGAGAAGAAAAAAATGTCATAGGACTGTCCTCCTGCAATGCTGTATAGGGCTAGATTTCTAAATCTCTGTGTAAAGATGTAATTGTTTATTTTAAAATATTTTTCTGTTTTTTAATTTTTTTCTTTACATTCTGTAGGGACTTAAAGTTTAACATATCAACATTTGATGGAAAATACCTGTTCCATGTTATGTCTAAGATGTTTGATATTCAGACAGATAGGGAGGATAACCTGAACTGCCTTTCTTACAGGCTAATAATAATCATTATGTTTCTCTTCTGGAGGGGTAACAACTTAAGTTTACAGAAGAAAAATTAGAGAAAAAGAAGGGCTTGAATCAGAGCCAACATTTTGACCCTAGCCTTTCAAGTCAGTGAGGACTGAGGACGTAGGTGGCTAACATCAGTGGTGGCCCAAGGCTTGTGATCAAGGAGATTATGGGGCCACAGAGGAAAATGATCAGTGATGCAGAGTGTGCCTAAAGAGAGTCACATGGAGAGAGAACATTATCTCAGGCTTTCTCAGAGAGCACATTAGTCAATCAATGGCCATGACTCATCCATATGGCCGACACTGACGAAAGATATGCAAACTGTAGTACAGGGTTCCAGGGTAATTCCTAAGGGGATTTGACTGACCTTGTCAGATACAAAAGTTACATTTCTTGTTATATAGGTCTTGCTTTACCTTGGGGTTAACCATTCAGCAGAAAAGTGTAGAAATGAGGTATAAAAAGTAAAGCCATATTAATATGCTGAGCTGCAAAAGCCTCAAATCAACAACTTCTGACACTGCCAGTGTTGTGGATAACCCACTACTATTATAGACCATTGGACTATATTGGGTTACTCTGCTGAATTCATGTACCTAGTATACAAGAATGGCAATGGAATATACATCATTGACAAAGTAAACAGAAAAGGGCATATAAATGAAAGAACATTTTGTAGTGGATAAATATATATCTGTATATACAAAATAGCATACATATACAGCTACTTTCTTTTAGTTTAATGAGAAGAAGGTTTTGAACTAATTGTGTTTAGACAAGATATCATGGCTGTATCTTGCACTAGAAATAACTACTACAAAGACAGCAAGATTCAATGTATGAATTATTATAACTGTACGACTAACCTGTTTTGAAACTAGATCATTACTACTTCTTTCTCAATAAAATTATTAAAATAAGAAAAGAAATTAGATGAAATTCAACTAAACAAAATAATAGAAATTCAACATTGCTTGTCATATTGCATAGTGTTTTCTTAAAATTATTTATTCAGATTATCATACATAAGCATGGAAAGTTGCTCAATAAGATATATAAAATTGAAAAAGAGGAAAGAAATTAAGCATTAACTTCTATTTTCAATAGATCAGCAAAAATTATTAGTATAATTATCCAACCTATGTTTTGGGTAAAAACTTTTGTTTTTTTCCTTTCCTCCTTTGTTTTCTCCATCGTTCATCCCAGTTAGTACTTCCATTTGAACAGTTTCTCTTTCACAGTATCCATTGTACCTTTAAGATCCTATTTACTCTTTCAGAACCTTACACTAGTAAGAAATTACAAAGTTTGCAAATATATGACTCATTTATTTCATTTATGAGTATAGATTCTTTTTGCATACCTTTGTATTTACCTATCCATTCCCCATGCTTTATTTTTTAAAGTGCAAGAATACTTCGTTGTTGATGAGAAATTTGGTTGTTTGCGAGATTAACTATGACAAATTATGTTGCTATAAACATAAATTTGTACATAACAGTGTGGTATGATGACTTATGTCAGAAGGGAAGAGATAGCCTGAAAGGGACTGTCAATGGATGATAACAATTCTTTTTCAGGTGATAAAAATCTCAGTGTTGCTTTAGTTTGTATTTCTTGAATGAGCAATGATGTTGAACAGTTTTTCATATGTTTATTTGCCCCTTGCTTTTATTCATCTGAGAAGCATATATTTGTCTCAAATGCCCATTTTAGAATAGGTCTTTGAATTTTGGGCAATTGATATGGTTATTTCTTGGTATGTCCTAGATACCTGTCCTTATCCTGAGAAATAGTCAGCTAAAACTTTTTCCAAATTCATAGCTTTTTTTCTTACACTGCTAGTGATATCTTTTGATGTACAGAAACTTTTCAAAAGGTTGAGACCCCTGAAGTTTTGTTTTTGTTCAAGAACTCTCTGCTGCTGCTATGTCTTTAAGATTTCTACCTCCTTCCTGTTTCAGATGATTTAGTGTTTCTATCATAATATTTAAACATTGAAACAGAAACACTAAATCTCCTGGAAGAGACAGTAGGAGGAACTCTTGCAGACATAAGGGTAGACAAATAGTTCATGAACAAAAATCAAATCGCAAGGATAATACTTGGAAGAATTAACTACTTGGACTTGCTCTTACTGTGAGATTTTTTTTCACATCAAAAGAAATTATCAATGTAATGAAAAGACAGCCCACAAACTTCAAAAAAATCCATACTAATAAGCACTCAGACAAAGATCTGCTCTCTAGAATTTATAAAGAACAAAAAAATCTTTAGGGCCCCAAAATTTAAAAATAAGTCCAGAAGTGGGCATCCGAGATGAACACACAATTCTCAGAGCACAAAATTGTAGAAGCGAATACATACATGAAAAAGTGCTCCATATTATTAGCCATCTGTGAAATGACAATTAAAACAACTCAGATATCATCTCACCCGAGAAAGAATGGCTACCATAAAGAAATCAACCAAATCTAATGTTGGAGAGACTACGAGAAAAAAAGGAACCTTTCTCCTCTCTGGTGGGAATGAAGACTGGTGCAGCCATTATGGAAATCAGTGTGAAGACTGTAAAAATATTAGGCTTGGAAGTCTCATTCAAACCAACTATTCCCTTACTGGGAATTTTCCCGGTGGAAATGAAAAGATCATGTCATAGTGATATATGTGCACCTATGTTTATAGCAGTGCAATTTGTGATAGCTGAATCTTGGAAACAACCAAGATGCCCGTCACCTGAGGAAGGGATGAAATTGATGTGGTATTTTTATACAGTAGAGCACGAGTCCGTGGTAAAGAATGATAAACTCCAAGCCTTTATATTCAAATGGATATGACTTGAAGATACACTCATAAGTGAAAAAACTAGACTCACATTTGTAAATATTGTATAATCTCCCTAGTATAAGAACTCAAAAGAAGAAATAAAAATAGAAAAGTATAACAGAATTAAAAATAAAACGAGAACTTCAGGATTTAACAACAAAAAAAGGACAAGAAGAAAAACTAGGAAACATGACAGGGGCCATGAATTTATATGCACAAGATGATTAAGGAGTGATCCTGAGAATCTCCAGTGAGCTTTTGAAACTGGCAGGTAATTGGTAGGATTCTCACCCTGTCTAACTATGTGTGCGAATACCTACAAACTAAGCAATTGCACTGAAGTTAGCAATGTGTAATTGTAGGGTCATGCTTGGAACACCTGACATACTGGTCTTCTAAATATGTACTGCTTGTCATGTCATACCAATTAGTGCCATACTGTCTGTCAAGGAAATGGTTGTTTAAAAGAAAAGGGTAATGAATGAATATAAGAGAAAAATCTATAGAGTGGTTCATAGCAAGAATATAAACTTATTTATATAAATTTGTATTTTTTTCTAGTGATTACCTATTGCCAATAAAACTCTTGTACATATTCCTTAAAAATAAGATTTCCACCTACTTCTTCCAGGTGATTTAGTATTTTTCTTTTACTACTTAAATCTTTCATTCATTTATTTTTGGCAGAACTGGGGATTGAACTCAGACCCATTGTGCCATCTCACCAACCCCTTAAATCTTTTATTATTTGACTTTAATTGAGGGTGTGGTGTTGGACATGGGCCTAACTTTAGTCATTGCTAGATGGAAAGCCAATGTTTCCAGGGTCTTTTATTAAAGAGGCTATCTTTCTTCCAGTGAACATGTTTGGCCCTTTTGTCAAAGATAAGGTGTGTCTCTAGCTGTGTATGTCCCTTCCAAGTGTCCCATTCATCCTTGAGAGTCTATTTTGTCACAACATGCTAGCTTTATCATGCTATTTTGTAGTATAATTTCAATTTAGGTATTGAAATGCCCCCTGTATTCCTTTTTTTTGCACAGGGTAGCCTTTGCTATGTGTGGTCTCTTCTGGCTTTTCATCAATTCGAGTAATGTTTTCCCTAGTTCTGTGAGGGTTGGTACTATAATTTTTGTTGTGATTGCACTGAATGTGTATAACAATTTCGTTAGTGTTTTAATTTTCTCAATTTTGGCATTACCCTAGTCATGAACAAGGAATAAATATCATTCCATCTTCTTTAAACCTCTTCCAGACATTTTGTCAGAGTACTTTAATTTTCATTATAGAAATTTTTTATTTCTTTTGTTAGATTGAGTCCTAAGTATTTCATTTTTTTAGATGTTATTATAAAAACATGGTTTCCCTAATTTCTCTCTCAGTATGTTTGCTGTATTTAACAATGTTACTGATTTTTTTCAGTGATTGCTTTGTATCCTCATATGGTACTGAATTTGCTTTTTAAATCTACAGGTCTCTAGCGGGAGTTTTTGGCATCTTCTAGGTAGATCTATTGTGATCTGTAAATAATAATGATTTTACTTTTCCTTTTGTAATCCTTATTTCTTTTATTTATCTCACTTGTTCAACTGCTGTGTCTAAGGTATGTTGAAGTATGTGGAACAGACATGGAGAGTGTTGGTATCTTTGTATTCTTCCTGATTTTAAACCTTAGACTTTTAGTTTTTGTCTATTTCTTGTGCTGTCAGCTGTTGCTTTGTCATGCATAGATTTTTTTCAGATTGATTTAAATTTCATTTGGTTTGATTGTTTTCAAAATTTCATTATTTTAATTTTTTTTGAGGAACCGGGAATTGAACTCAGGCCCTTGAGCTTGCCAGAGAAGCACTTATTCCACTGAGCCATCTCCCCTGCCTGTTTTCAAAATTTTATCATGAATGTGTTTTGGACATTGTCAACATCTTTTAATATATCTTTTTATATGATCATGTGATGTTTGTCTTTGTGATGTTGTGTGTTGAATTTATGGAATTGTGTATATCAAACCATCTCTGCATTCCTGGGATGAATACTACTTGGTCATGATGTATACTCTTCTTGATGACTTGTTACATTATCTTTGGTAACATAGATTTTTGCATCTATGTTTCTTAATGAGGTTGTCCCATATTTCTCTTTTTCTATTGGGTTTTTGTCTGGTTTAGATGCCATAGAATTAAAAGAAAACACTCCATAATTTTTTTTTTTTGTCTTTTTGAGACAGGGTCTCACTATGCAGTTCAGGCTGGCCTTAAGCTCACTTTGTAGCTCAGGCTGGTCTCGAACTCACAACAATCCTCCTGCCTCAGCCTCCCGAGTGCTGGGATTACAGGCATGCGCCACCATGCCCGGCTAACACTCCATAATTTACACACAGAAATCTTTATTAAAATTTGTTAAACAAGGAGACAGCTCAGTGGCATAAGCACCTGCCTGGCCTGAGTTCAATCCCTGATACTACAACAGAACAGAGCAAAACACAAGTAATAGAAAAGCACACTCATGAAAGAATTGTAAAGAGTGCAGTAATTCATTGAGAAGATTATGCCATCATAACTCGGTAGGATTTAGACCACAAATGTAGGGATGGGTAAATATGTGCAAATCAAGAAACATACAACACCATATAATGAGAAACAGAAACAAAACTGCATGATCATCTCAATAGCTGAAGAAAAAACTTCTGATAAAATACTTACTCATGATAAATACCCTACAGAAAAATTGGAATATATGGTCTTTACCTCAATCTTGTAAAAGCCATCTAGGACAAATTAACAGCCAAGATTGTACTTCATGGATGAGAACTGAAGGCTTTCACTATAAAAGCAGAAACCGGATAAGGATTTGTTTTAGTTTAGTTTTGTTTTGTCTTTCTGTGACAAATTCAGAGTTATTAGGGAAAGCATACTCTTCACAATATCATTCAAGAAAAGAAACAAGTAGATATCAGTGTGAAAAAGGATATAAGAAATTTGTACAGTGAAAATTATGGTATGCTACAAAATGAGATTGAGGACTGTATCAGAAAGTGAAAAGAGATTACTTGCTTTTCAACAGAAGAAACAACATAGTCAAAATGGCCCTACTCCCAAAACTGCTATACAGATTTAATGCAATTGCAAACAAAATACAATTAAGGGTCAGCCTGATAGCTCAGCAGATTAAAGTACCTACTTAGGTAGATATAGTGGTCAGGGGCTCAATCCTTGGCCTGCTGTGCCTGCCTGGCCCCTGGGGTGAGCTGAGATGGCTACTGAGACTGAGCGTTCTGATCTGTGCCTGTAATTCCATTGCTTGGGAGGCTGAAAAGTAGAAAAGATCATGACAAGTACTATCTGTGTAGTGAAAACCTGTAGACCCTGTACTATATACATCAAAGAAAAAGAAAATATAATCAACATATCTCACAATCCTAGAGAAAATGTTACTGAAATCTCTTTGGTACCAGAAAACACCTAAAATATCAAAGACAGTTCTGATCAACAAAGGCAAATCAGGGGGCATCACAATTCCAGACCTAAAATTACAAAGATAAAATCATCGTGATATTAGCAAAAAACTGCCCTCAGATTCAGTGAAACAGAATAGAAGATGCAGAAAGAACTGTAAACACACTTAGCGATGTGATCCATTTAAAAAAATGTATTTGATATAAGGTCTCAGTATGCAGCTTAGACTGATAGTGATCTTCTTGCTTTCAGTCACTGCAGCGCTGGGATTATAGGTTCTCACCATCATGCACAGACACTGTAGTTGGTTCAACCTACCTGGAGGAGGTCCAGCACAACATTTGGTTCTGGGGCACAAACACCAGCTACTGCGCTTGCCTAAGCAGGCAGTCCACCGAGGCAACTTTCTGGTCCTGACAAAGAAGACAAATACGTTAACTGGAAGAATGGTATCATTTTTATAAATGGTTCTGGGAAAACTGGCATTCCACATGCTGAAGACTGAAGCTAGACCCATGCCGATCACCATGTCTTACACTAAAGTAAAAATGGATCATGGATCATACTACAAAATAGAAACACTAGATTACCTAAAAAGAAAATAGGTAGAAGTCTACAATTCATACGTGTATGCAGCATCAAAACACAGAGGGCAAAGGAAATAGAAAGAAGCAATAAATGAGATCATACCTTCCTAAAAAGCTTTTATATATCACAAAATCATTAATGGAGTGAACAAATATAAATGGAAAATAAATTTATCAAAAAAAGTTTAACTATGCCTTTACAGCCACAGCCCAGGAAAGTGCATGAGGGTGATCTTCCACCTGATTGCTGCTCTGCAGAACACTTTGCAGCCAGAGCTCAGGCCAGGCGTGTGTGTGTGTGACCATCCACACACTCCCTGAACCTCCTCCATGAGTCAGGCCTTGCAGTAGAGCTCCCTGTACAGAAGCCAGGAGCCAAACTCACTTAGCTAATTCCGGAGCTGAACATCCTGCCAGAGGGGCATAGCGGGTTCACTTCTAAGAAGAAGATTAGACCCAAGGCAGACACACCTGGATGAGTTCAAACATGATAAACGAGGACACGGCAAGCTGCAATGCATTGCTAGACCCAGATGTATGACAGCAACTTCTATTTTCTCTCTTAATCAAGAGAGAGGGAAATAGGTAACTGGAGTGAACCAGTTTGCCTGGAAGACCCCATGTCAATCAAGGAGGAGGTGATCAGACAGAACTTAGGGGAATTAATTTAAATAAAGATTTCCATTTTCATATCTGCTTAGCTACATAATGTTTGCTTTTACTGTAAAAAAAATCCATCAGTTACAAAAGTTTGTCAACTACTAAATATTACTACCCATTATTAGTGTTCCTAATTGTAGTTCTGTAAATACTAAACTGTAACTGTCTTAACCACATAATCTCTCTTGGGCAAGAATTTCTGTAGGTGCTAAAGTAATAACTGTACCAAAGCTCTATACCAAAGGTGTAAAGACAGTGCTATATAAAATGACAAAGAGAAGGAACAAAATCAATTCTCAGGCCCTGAGCCCACCCAGAACAAGTGCAAGAGACACTAGCATAGAAGAAATTGGAAATCACACACCTAAAATGTCTGAATTAATAGAATCTGAAGTAAAGACACAACTGCAGAAAGGTAGAAAGGGAATCAGATCAGAAATAATCTCTGAAGTATAAGAAGAAATAACTATAATGAAAGAGTTACTAATTGCTTCCAAAAAAGACATGAACAAAAACTAGAAGAGATTAGAAAAATGACAAAATCCTTGAATTAGAAAATTAGGAAAGAAACAGAATGAATGAAGCAGATTCAAAGAGATATAAAGGAAATTAAATCCTCAAACGCAAGCTGACAAAATGGTTTGCATGAAAATGAAGATAGTTTCAGATTTATAATACACGATTGCAGCTTGTGACAGGGTAAGAAAAGATCTACTAGAAACAACTAGGAAGGAGGAAAAAATCATTCAGAATCTGCAGGATGATGCAAAGATGAAAAACATAAGGCTAATAGGCTTCAAGGAAAAAGAAGGAGTCAATGTGAATGATATAAAAAGAACATGGGAAGAATTAATAGCAGAAAATTTCTCAAATATGGGGAAACAATCTGATATTCAAGTACCAAAGCATATAGAACTTCAAATAACATCAACTCAATAAGAAACATACCAAGATGTATAATAATAATAATCAAGATAAAAAAAATCCCACACAAGAACAATATAATAAATCCACTAGAGAAAAGAGAGATCACATTTAAAGGAAAAATCATCAGAACAAGGGCAGATTTCCCTTTGTAAATCATCAAGGCAAGAAGAGCATGGAGCAAAGTTCTTCAAGTTCTCCAAGAAAAAAAATTCTAGCCCAGAATGCTATGCACTGCAAAACTCTCCTGAAAGTTTGGAGGACAAGTTAAATAATTCCATGAAAAAGAAAACAAGAATTTCATGATGATGAAGCCAGCCCTACACTGACTAATGAAAGATATTCTAGACAAGAGCAAAATAACCACAACTTTTTGAATGCGCACAGAAAGAACCCACCAAATAGGCCAAAAAATTAAACAATTAAATAACATATCAATCATAAGTCAATATATTTCAATTATAGCCATCAATGTAAATGGACTCAATTCACCAATGAGAAGAAATAGCCTGGAACAGTGGATTGGGGAGCAAAATTCAACAATATACTATATACAAGAAACACACTTAACTTGTGAAGGAATTCATAGGCCAAAAGGCAAACAATAAAAAACAATACCACATGCCCCAGCAAATCAGAAAAATGCAGGTGTAGGAATCCTGTTCACAGAAGTCTGAATATGAGAACAAGAATAATCAAATGAAATAAAGAAGTCCACTACATACTGGTTAGAGGAAAAATACAAGAGGAAGAGGTAACAATCGTAAAAAAGCAAGTTTGTTGCTAAGGTCTATAGACAAGGTACTGTGCATATATCTTCCATGAAGTACTATGAGAAAGACACCAATACACACCTGTCACAACCTATCAACAGTTTACAGTTTACAGAAATAACCTGTTTCAGCATTCAGTTTCATTGTTATTTTTATGTTTTCAAAATCAAAAACTACTCAATGGGAGAAATAAGAAAAGAAGGAAAAATTGTACTACTAATAATTGTAGTACTATATACTATATATATAGTATAAATAGTAGTACTATTTATTAATTTATTGAAAAGAACTGTGTTTAATTGTTTGGTTAATCTTGCATGCCTATATCTAGTAATTTCAGCAACGACTTTGAAGATCACAATATGTAACATAGCCAGCATTGTTATTTTCATATTACATGTTTTAAAATTCGGTATCATTTTTATTAGTTTTTTTGTTGCTGTTTTGTCCATCTTTGTTTTTATTTTTTGCTTTTGTCTTTTCCACCAAAAGACATTGTTTTCATTTTTTATTTCTTTTCACTTTTTACCTTCCAACCTCCCCCATCTGAGTTCTCCTTTCGATTTGAATATTTCATTCGTATTTCACAATATATATTATACATTTTGGTCTTTATTTGTACTTTGAGATCCTTATAACCAGACACATCATGTGATATTTCAAAATGAGTGTCAACTTATCTTTCTTAACACTATGGGCTCAAGCTCCATTCAATTACATAGAAATGTCTCAAGCACATCCTGTTTATAGCAGAGTAGTCCTCCATTGTATATATAAAAAGTCCACTTTAGCTTTATCAGTTCATCAATTCATCCATTGGTGGGCATTTGGGATATCACTAAGATTTGACCACTATAGGTTGTGCTCTATAAACAAGGATATGAATATTGCTGTCATATAATGTTTTTAATTAATATGGATATATTCTGAAAAGATAAGCAGCTATGTCAAATGGAACCACTATCTTTAGCTTTTAGAGGAGTATCGTCCTGATTTCCACCACTATTGTACAGGTCTGAACTCCTAGCAGCGTGGCAGAAGGGTTTAATGTCCCACACAACCCCATCAGCACTTGTTACTGGGTAATTGCTTGATAATTGCCATGCTACTTGGAATTAGGTGAATCTCCTTGTGGTCTTAATTTTCATCTCTGAAATAATCAATGAGGCTAAATTTAGGGCTAAGATTGGCTCTTGGAAGTCAGAAGAGTGGAGTCCGGGTGGTCCATGATCTAGTCTTCAGCAGAATCCATCCCTCACCCCATCTGCCAACTCTATTCTGTGACCGCATGGCTCTTCCCTCATTCCATGACAAGATTCTGGCAGTCAGGCAACCCGGACTTTTCCATGGGTTGCTGTGCCAAATCACAGTGCCAGCTTGCCTTTCTCACCAAACACTCACTCAGCAGAGTCCCTTGGGAAAGTGTCCCACCATTGTGGGCTTCCTGAGTGCACAAGGCCATGTTGAGATTCTGGGCCATAGAAGGCTATGGAAACAATGAATTGTTACTAGGCAAGCAACAGAGACATAAATTTCAATAGTGAAGCCAAAAATTCACTTAGATTTTCTTGCTTTCCTAACAAAGTAGATCAAGTTCCTATTATTATTAAAAGACAGTAGTACATCACCAAGTGGTTCTTATTTCAATCACCATGGGAACATTTTCATCCATGTGAGGACAAAAATACAAAATTTCCCCTAACTAGCAACATCAGAGAGTACTCTAAAAACTATTATATGTGTCTCAGATACGCTGATAAGCTTTCGAAAAACTACTGATATAGGTAAACCATACAGAGATATTCACATTTACCAACTAATTGTCTTTCAAAAGGACTCCAATCAAGAAATCAGGTATCAATATTCCTGTTGTTGGGCTCTGCTATTGGTTCTGTGAGTCATAATTGTATCTGAATTATTTTCTTTGGGGACCTGGAGAAAGTATAACAAAATGCAGAGTTTACAACAACAGAATTATGCTCTTGGACAGTAGAGGAATGTTGGTGTATGAAATCAAGTTATTATCAGATTCATGTGGATTTAAAGACCACCCATAGGATGTCACTCTTTCTATCTTTAAGTGGTGGCCTAGAATCACTGGCCATCCTTGGATAGCAGTGGGATCTGCCTGAGTGATCTTTCAGCACCGAAACAGAATGGTTTCCTTTTACAAATACAATGGCCTGAGCATTATATCTATCTGCTCCCTATTTTCAAATGAGACCACATTCATAAAACCCAGCTTTCAGACTTCAACCTGCTATTTGCAAAGACACAGTTCAAGTCTGAACAAAACGCTAGAGAATGGTTTACTTATGGGAGTCTTGCACTTATGTGATGTTCTCAGACATAAGCTAACACTGGTAGAGAGCAACTGGCAATAACCATACTAATAGATATAAAGCATCCACTGTATCATTATCTTGTATATATCATATGAAGCAATCACTGAGATGTCATATATTCACTATTTTCTAAAATTCTCTGAAGGTTGGAAGTTATAGCTTGAATTAATTTGTATTAGCTGGTTTTATTTTTTATTTTATTGAGAAACAAACAGCAATGAGACATTATCAAAACTCACTAATAGGACAGTTTCAATAATACATTGCACATTGTTATCTTCTTAGTGGTTACCCATAGTCCAAAAAGCAGACAGGGTATCCTGTCCAAACACTGTTAGTACAAATCTTCCTACTCATTGAATTAAGTGAAAGTAGCTGTATACCTATCCTAACTATTCTGTATATACAAATACAAAATGGTCCTATCTTTGCATCCATTTTTTTTTGTTTATTCCTGTCAGAGATGGGTATTCTACTGGCATCTAAATACTATGGGTGTGTGAATTCAGCAAAACAATCCAACACAGTTCAGGAGTATACAATAACAGTGGGTTAACCACAAAAGTTGTTGACTTGCATGCTTCACAGCTCAGCATATTAATATGGCTTTACTTTATATACCTCATTTTTATACTTTTCTGCTAGATGGTTAAGACCAAGATAAAGCAAGACCTATACAGCAGAAAATGTACCTTTTATATCTGATGAGGTCAGTCAAGTCCCCTAAGGGTTTATCCTGTAACCCTGTACCTCACTTTGTAGATCCTTTGTCAGTGTCAGCCATGTTTTGCTGTCTGTGAAAACCTGAGAGAAAGTTTTCTCTCAATATGACTCTCCTTAGGCACATTCTACATCATTGATCATTTTCCTCTGTGGTCCCATAATCTCCTTGATAAGAAAATGTGGGACACAACTGAACTACATGATGTTACAGTACAGGTTCTTCTATGTCCTGAGTCTTCACTGACCTTGAAAGGCTAGGGCCAAAATGTGGCTGACCTTGCAGCCCTTTCTCTTCTCTAATTTTTGATCTGCAAACTTAGGTTGTTAACCCTCCAGAAGAGAAGCTGATTATTACTCTGCAACATATGCAGTTCAGTTTACCCTAACTATCTGTCTGAATATCAAACATCTTAGGTATATCATGGAACAGGTATTTTCCATCAAGTATTGTTATGTTAAACTTTAAGTCCCTACAGAATATGAAGAAAAAAAATTTTTTTAAATGGGAATATTTTTACACAGAAATTTAGACATTTAACCATATACAGCCTTGTAACAGGACAGTATATGCCGATAGCAGCATGGAGCCAGGGTGTTCATCTTTAAAATTTAGACACCTAACATAATACGAACAATGAAGTCCTCTCTCAAGTCAATATTTCACCTACTATTTATGTAGAGGTATTTAGAAGTCAATATTAACATACCATTGTTAAAATAAATCAAATATTAAAATGAGCTCACTCAGTAACAAAAGGTAATAAAAGTAAATGAGAGATATGCATAATCTTTATTTTTTTGACAAATGAAAAACCACACTGAACAAAACTGCAGTATTAAGCAGTATAACTTCTGTATCCTGAAAAATTCACTGAAACCCAGGACTCTCAATTCTGAAGTGTGTGCCTCTGTTTTTCAATTATTTGGGTGAAGCAGGGCATAGAAGCCATTTCTATTATTATTCCTTGTAATTATGGTAATAAGAAATTTAGTATATTTTTCTCATGCTCTCATTAAATTTAACATAATGGAAAAATACAAGGTTTTTAGCTTGGAAATAGTTCATCACCACCCACTAAAATGACAGAGTTAAGATTTTTTTCTTTTAGAATTTTTTTTGGTAATTTTTTAATCAATTTTATTGAGAAAGAAATAACCATGAAAGTTTCAAAATAGGTTAGTAGCATAGTCACAGTTATTATTTTTTTTCATGAATGCCCCATTTAATCACTTAATTACCTCAAAACATAGAAACTACACATTCTGGTCAGACAATCACTAATTCCCCTGGTTAGCCTATATATGTAGTAGCTTATACATACACATGTTAAAGTCATAATAAAGTATAATGAAAATACGTTAGGATATTGGATGCAAATATCCAAATTTGTTGTGAACTATCCATTCTTTAAAATTTAAATTACTTAAATTATTTGAACTATTCATTCTTTAATTTGGGCAGGACATCACATCTGCATCCTGTACTATGAATAACCACTATGAAGACAGCAATATGCACTTTAGTAATTATTATAACTGAACTGTTTTGAAACTGTCTCATTGCTATCGGCTTCCCAACAAAATTGAGAAAAAGTATTTTTAATTACCTAAAGCCAAAATATTTATCACACAGGTTAGCAGCCCTTATGTTTTGTTATTAAATTTGCAAAAATTTTCTAAAAAATGTTTAGGGATAATTAGTTAATTAATCCAATTTGTTCATTTCAATTTATAGATTATACTTTAATTGAACACTTGCATTTTATGTGTCGTTATAATTTTAACATACATTGCTCCTCAATATAACAAATATGTTTTAAGTACGCAGTCACAATTATTAATACATTACATATTGTTATCTTCGTAGTAGTTATTCACAGTACAAGATGCAGACATGATCACTTGTCTAAACAATATTAGTACTAATCTTTCTTCTCTTTGAACTATATTTTGTTCACTACAAAATAGTCCTTCATTTATATCCTCCTTTTTTTGTTTTGTATTCTCAGAGATGGGTGTTCCATTGCTGTTAGAGAAGTTATATTTGGTGACATGTGTAAAGGACCTTTTCGTACTTGATGCCAGTTTAAATGTTGCAGAAATTTGAATTCAGCAAAATATCCCAATATAGTTCAATAGTCCATAATAGTAGTGGGTTATTAGCAGAACTGGTATTTGTCAGAAGTTGTTGACTTGAGCCTTTTACAGCTCAGCATATCAATATGACATTACTTTTTATACCTCGTGATTATACTTTTCTGCTGTATAGTTAAGACCAAATTAAAGAAAGACTTATATAAGTAAAAATCTAACTTTTGTATCTGACAAGGTCAGTCAAATCACCTCAAGATATACCCTGAAATCCTGTACAGAAGTTTGTAATTTTGTTTTCAGTGTTAGTCATCTGGATGAGTCATGACCATTGCTTGACCAATTTGCTTCCTATGAGAGCCTGAGAGACTTTTTCTCTTTAGATGACTCTCTTTAGGCACACTAAATATTGTCAATCATTTTTTGCTCTGGCCCCATAATCTCCTTGAACAAAACATTTGGGACACCACTGAATTAAAGGCTGTCACAACACAGGTTCTCTTATGTCCTGAGTCCTCACTGACCTTGAAGGAGTAGGGTCAGAATATTGACTATCCTTGCAGTCCTTATTTTTCTCTAATTGTTGGTCTGAAAACTTGTTTCTTTAAAACAGGTAAAATAACAACAGGACAAAATATGTATGTCAAAAATCTACCTTAAGTACATTCTTTCTTGACCCTCCATATTCTGCTCCTCTCCCCCTTCATTTTTCTCTGTTCATGTCATGCATGTCTGCATCTTATTTGTTGTATTACTCATTTGGATTTTCTGATTAAGTTTAATTATTGTACGCCAAGAATGAAGCTGTGAGTTTTAGCCCCATAACTTGTACATAGAAAATATGTGATGTAGAAAACAGTGTTGTGAGTCAACTTTGGGATTATAATGCTGCAGCTCCTCTTCTGAAGCTCTCTAGGATCTAATAGAACATATACTCTTGTCTTGGAATGGGCCTTTTCATACCTCTCCAACAAACACCTAACATTGATTCAATCTAATGCAACGTACCAGCAGCATCCCAGAGGTCATTAATACACAGGACCCACTGACCTAGAATTAGCAGCAAATCTGCCCAAGAGGTGTTGACCCTTGAGATGTTACTATATATGGAGTTGATGAAATCATGCTGCCTCCAGGTGAAGAGAATGATGGTCAAAAATATTTCCCAACTGAACTTTTCACTTGGGCACCAAGCTTCAGATGTAAAGCCCATGAGAAATTGGTGTCAAATTTCTCATGAGGGCATGGAAAAAACTTTGGTGAATGAAATCCCAGAGATAAAAGTCCACCTGTGTCACACATGTCCATAAATATAATAAATGCACATCCCTGGCTGGCACTGCGTGTTTTATTCTCCTGCCCCAGATGTGTTTGTGGACACTTCTCTTGAATGGTCCCTTTGATTATTACTTTCATTCTCCTGCAGCAGCCTCCTTGGGTGTGTAATATTAAGAATGATGACTGCTTTCGCAGCCAGCGCATGAGTGTGCACAAAGATGGAGATGTGGTGATTGGGGGATTTTTCTCCTTGTATTTCTATATGCACGCCACTGGCCTCATTGACCTAATGCCAATGGAAGACCTCTTTATTGTGCCGTAAGTACCTGTTTTGTATTCATTTTATTCTTGTATATCAGGATGGTCAGACTTACTTTCTGTGGATGGATACATCAACATACTCTATATTTCTGTCCTCTCTTACGCAGGACTATCTGTAAAATACTTCGTGTATTTATCCCTTAATAAGGGAGGTGGATATTGTACTTTTCCTTAGCTTCCTGCTTTTAAGGTTGCAGCTCTAGAGAGAGAATTCTGAAAGTTAGCCCACTATTCTTGACCCTGCCCCATGGAGATGCTACTACATGGCAGTAAGAGCTAATCCCTAGAATCGCAATACAGCCATTGGGTTGAAGTCAATTCTAAATGCCTAGAGCAAAATACCCCTGAGTGCAATCCCTGGTTGGCTCTTTGATTATGTACACTTTAATTTTCTGCATATGATGTGTTCACTGTTTATTGTTTCTTCTTGGGGCAGATGTTCAGTGATTTTTTTTTTTTTCAAATAAACTGTGTGACATTATTTCATGCCAAGTTTGCTCCATGGCACTTGGATTTCCAAGCCAGGTCTGGAGCAGTTGAAATGTCATTCATGAAAATTTTACCTCCCAGTGTGGCTCTTCACTGAAAGCATGTGTATTTGTTTTTCTCAAGATACAAGAGCAGCAACTATGAAAATAAGAAAAGATTTTGCAAACAGCAAAGGATTATAGCCAATGACTTGAGCTGTGTGAGTGAAAGAGATGTTACTTGAAACAATGACTATCTTTCATCAAATGTTCCTGTAGCTGCTGCAGTTAGATGGGAACAGCAATGGGCATGGATAGGAATTTGAGTTTCTGTTTTCTGTAGATGATGCCTATATATATATTTTCTATTTCTCAGGGTGTCCTAATGTTTGCTAATGTTTTCACTGTTGAATAATTAGTGGTTTATTTAGTTTCAGTAGCAAGTCTTGAGCTCCAGAATTCTTCTGCCCCCGTGTCCTGAGCATGTGACATTATAACTGGCAGGCGTTTATTTTCTGAATATTGCAAACTACATTTTATTTTTTTATCAATGGTTGACAACTTCTTTGAATAACTCACTATTGTTGTGGAATGCTGGACTGTGTTGGATTGG
>PVKA01022520.1:0-37000 GCA_004027165.1 Ctenomys sociabilis | reverse complement strand
CCCTGTTCCCACCTGCTGCTATAAAAACAAAAAGGGGGAGCTGTGGAGAGCTGCGTGTTGCCGCGCCCAACATGGGGCTGGCTTCCGCCTTCCACCCTTTCAGGGGTGAGTGCTCTCCTCGCTGTTCATTGCCATATATGGTTAAGACAAAAGGCACTAGTGTGCTTCCGCATAGATGGACCTATCATCAAAGGCCAAGTGTCAAACTGGGATTGGGTCCCTGGGGGTATTTAGGAGACAGCCCGCTTGTGCTTGGGGGAGAAGAAGCAAGATTGTTCAAGGGTCCTGAATAAACTGCCGATGGAAGAGCTGGTTGTTGCGTCATACTTGCTGGCGAGGGTGCGCGCGACAATGTACAACAAGTCTTTGTTTTATTTGATTCTCAAACAACGGCTAAGATTTTTTTTCAGGGGTGATATACATTGAATAATTCATACACTATCCCTTCCTGCTTTGACTGCCAGAAAACCCAATGCCAAATTTGCAGACTAGTTTTAGTAACATTAGAGTAATAACTATCTAATGCTTTCTCCTGGTGTCATTGTATGAGACTATCAATAATTTTTATGTTTCTGGTTTTAAAAAATTATAACCCTCTGCCATTTTACTAAGTTTGTCTGTACAATAAATTGTCACAATTCCATTACGGAATTGTGGAGGGAAATATGAAAATATAAAGATTAGGATGTTAAGGTAGATCTTTCTTTTTTATGTATTTAGTACAGGGTATACAGAGCCTCCAAGGTCTCACTACACAGATCAGACTCACAGTGATTCTCCTGTTTTCAGCTTCCCAAGTGTTGGGATCACACATGTGCACCAGCACGCCCAGTCTCAGCCACCATCTCAGCAAGCCCTGGGGGTAGGGCTGGCATGGCAGGTGGGGTATCGAATCCCGGCTGCTAAGCTATGCCTAAGCTGGCACTTTAGTACACTGTGCTATCCAGCCAACTCAGGAGCTTTCTTAATATCCGTTTCTTTTTGATTCATGAGGACCATAGTTGATAGATTAAAAAAAAAATACTTTGCAAAAAGTTCAAAGTAGATGGCAAATAATTGTCCACTTGATTATCGAATCTAGTACTTAGGTTAAAGATGTAAAACGAGAGAGAGAGAGAGAGAGAGAGAGAGAGAGAGAGAGAGAGAGAGAGAGAGAGAGAGAGAGAGAGATCAGGAAAGAATGATTTTTTCTGGAGAGCATACCACTTCTTTTTGCTCTATTGGGAGGAATTATACTTTCAGTCAAGAGAAGGGCATGGGGGAACAGGCCAAGGCTGGTTATTGTCCCAGGAAGCAGGGGGCACTGTGACTTCCTGCCTGACTCCCAAAGAGCTGGATCTGGGTAATTGTCCCAGCTACCTGGGACAGACCAGAGGAGGACAGTGCAGCTGAGCAGGCCACTGTGCTTACTGTTCAGCATGTGGGATTGAATTGTTTCTCATGGTCTGGAAGATGAACCTCCTGGAGATAGGGCTGGCCCAAAGCCATCTTGTATCCTGCCCCAAAGGACCACATAGAGTTAATGGGTCACATGGAGGGAACTTATATGCAGGATCCCCACATGTCCCATAGCTTGGGAGCACTGGGCCCGGTAGAAGGCCAGGCTTTGGAAGGGTGTGGGACCTGTTTCAAGGGCAATATCTACAGAAGTCATGCCAGCTCCTGTGGAAGAGGACTCAGCTCTTGGCATTGTGGAAGACAAAATCAGGTGACAACAAGAACTAGTGTCTCAGTTACCCTTCTCCTGTTGCTGGGACAAATACGAAACAGCCAAAATGAAGGAAGGAAAGGTTTATTTAGCTCACAGATTTACTGGAGGTTTCAATCCATACTCAGCTGGCTCCAAGGCAGAGGGCAAACTTTCATGGTGGTGGCAAAGAGCGGAGAGCAAAGGTAGCTAGCCAGCCTCTCTTCCCTCCTTACACTGTAGTGCAAATTACCTTCTCCAGGGCACTTACACCCATAATCCCAATCTTGGATCCTCAGTCAATCAGATAATCCAGAAGCTGCTCCACGACTGCATGAGGCTTTGGGGAGACAACTAGACACAAACCATAACAAATAGAAAGAGTCTTCCTGTTCTCCTTACCTGTCTCCCCTGCTCCAGAATCACTTTGGGGTGGGGAGACTGTCTGGGCCAGAAGGAGGGTAGGGAAGCCAGCAGGTCATGCTGTGCATGGAAGAGCTGATATCTGGGTGTCTGTTTTCTCAGTGTGCTTGAGACATTACTGTCCTAGACATTTTATTGATTGCTGAAGAGATATGAAAGTCTTGGGGCCAGGGAGATGTCTCAGTGAAATAAGCACTTCCTTGGCAAGTGCAAGGGTCTCAGTTCAATCCCTGGTTCCACCAAAAAGAGAAAAAGAAATGAGAGTCTTCATCAGCAGCCTCAGCTTTAGCCCAGGGGCAGGGGAAAGGCTGCCCTCACAAGAGGGTGGAAAGTAGGAGGCCAAGCTCATGACTAGCTTCTGATGATTTCTCACAAACTCTGAGTGACTGCTGTGTTGGTGTTACATATGGTACAGAGCCAGGTAGTCCTTCTGGCTGTCCTTAGACTGCAACATCAAGAGTGTGCTTGAGGCAAAAAGCACCCTCTTTAATTCCTTTCCTTCTTGTCTGTCTTGCTTTGCTTTTTCTTGCTTTACACATGTGTGTTCCCTATGGTTGTGCAAGCTTTGGTGAATGTAGGTGTGGGGGTTGGGCAAATGAGTGAGAGTAAAGCCTGGTTCTGAGAGCCCAGGAGGTGCCTGGACCCCACTGGCCAGTGCCCACTTGTGTGTGCCTTGCTCCCTACCTGTCCCAGTGTCCTCCTGAGCCAGCCCTTCTAGGATCTTCGGATTATTGTGCAAAGGTCCTAGATAATCTCCTTAGGAGAGGTGGAGGGCAGCTCTGGAGAAGGGCTCTGAGCATCAGGTTTCCTGGGGGCTTGCACAGCCCTCTTGTAAGAGCCCCACAGATGTGTGGTGAGCGAGATGCCCCTGTACACACCAAGGTTACCGGGACAGTGTGAGTGAAGAGAAACCCAGAGATGGTAAGATTTGCCATGGCCGGACAGCAGAAGAGGAGAGGCCAGGAGCCGAGCCTGTGTCTTTGGCTTCTAAGGTGATCACTTCATTCATCAGCATAGCCCTTGCTTTAGCCCATTTCTGGGCTTTGAGGAAGGACCAGGCAGGCTGAGTCCATAGTGAGCAGGAGCCATGCTGGTGCCTTGCAAGCATGGCTCTGTTTCCGATGTGGCTTCCAGCACTCGTGGGCCTGGTGTGCATGGCATGGTCTTCAGGATGCAGGCCTGCAATGCTGCAGGGACAGGGTCTGCATTATCACCCTCTGGCCATGCCCGCATTTCACCTTTGTGCTTGCTCACTCCCCTGCATGTGTGGTGACAGTTGCTGGTGGAGTTGGGGAGCCAGCATGACACATGTCTTTGTCTCTCAGCTCTTGTGCTGGGTTCTTCTCACTTTCTCAACTGTTCCTCCTACACCTAGCTCCTATCTTGGCATCACTGCTTCTCCTTCAGGAGCAGAATCAATGTGGCAAAGCAGTCCTCAGGGAAGGTCAACTATGGCTTCGCAGTGTGCTGTGCAGTTTTGCATGGCTGGGTATGACCCTGTGGTTCCCTCTCTTGGAAGGGCATTTGGCTGCTGAACTCCTCTGGCTGCCGAACCTCTAAAAATATCCATGGTGCATTCTTCTTCCAATTTGTGGCTCCCTATTCCCCAGCAACACAGGCAGTGGCTGTGGCTCTATGCTCTTTCACACACCAAATCGCTGCCTGCCCCAGCAGGTATGCACCAGCACAGACCGTGCCTCCTTCCCACCATCTCACACCAGCGAGATCCTGTTCTTATGTGGGCGGTGTGACCCTCTAGCACCTAAAGCAGGTACCATGAGTGTGTTCTCTAAACTAATCTGAAGCATTAGACAGGTGATTCTCTGCCTCCCAAGATTATTTCCTTTTAGGAGGGTGAGGAAAAGATAATGCTTAACCCAAGGGAAGGCTTGCTAGGGACTCAGTCACGTGGCACAGGAACTACTTTTGAGGTGTGTCACAGATTCCTGGTGCTTTGCTAATTACAGTTGCCTTCCACATCTGGAGGGCTGCTCCCACAGATTCAGCCACCATTCAACAGAGAATACTCTGAGAATAAAAGCTGTGCTTGTACCACACATGTGCAGACTTTCCTCCTTATTATGCCCTAACCAATATAGAAGAGTATATACTCATGCAACATTTATATTACATCTGGCAGTGTAAGTGATCCAAAGGTAATCTGAAGTGCACTGGAGACCATGTGTAGGGCATATGTAAATCTGTGTCATTTTATATAAGGGACTCAGACATCCTTGGATTTTGGTATCCATGTGGCTCCTGGAATCAACCTGTATACTCTGAGGGAAGACTCTATAGAGCACAGGCAAAAAATAGGAACAGCTAGCCGGGCATGGTGGCGCATGTCTATAATCCCAGCACTCGGGAGGCTGAGGCAGGAGGATTGCTGTGAGTTCAAGACCATCCTGAGCTACAAAGTGAGCTTAAGGCCAGCCTGAACTGCATAGTGAGACCCTGTCTCAAAAAAGACAAACAAACAACAACAACAACAACAACAACAAAAAACCAAAAAATAGGAACAGCTGTTTGTTTTCTCAATGAATGAAAATTAAAAAGATATTCAGGCATTTTTGTTGGCATAATGAACTTATGTTTGTATTTATCCCAGTAAGAGTCATAAACAAAATGTGCTTTTTGCATGGGGGCAAGGACTACACATAAATTCGTTTTCTACTTTTTTCACGTGTCAATGGGAGTAGACTCATTTAAGCAAGTTAGCCATGGTAGGGCTTTTCTTGTTAACCTCTTGGTAAGCCAGAGAGCTGAGGAGGGGGCCAGCAGACTTCCAGTCATTGTGAGTTAGCCCAAGGGATGCCAACAGACAGACCAAAGGGTCTTCCTGGCTGTGTCCCAGCTGTGAAGCAAATGTTAATCTCATGTTTAAAGAATAGACTGCTCAAATGATTTTCTGTTCCGGGGTTGAAGTGTATATGTCAGTAAAAACAAAACTGAAAGCTCCTTGAACTGCTAGAAAATGCTGGGAGTGTCCTACAACTCAGGAATGGCAAGAGGTCATTGCTGGGTCTCTGGGGAGGGCACCTGTATTGATCCACTCCTGCAGACATGTGCTGCAGGCTTGAACTAAGCTGGCTCCTAACACGATTACCGATGCTGAGACTGTTTCACCCACTCCTTTAGACGGTGCTCTTGGTTATACAAGTGCCCAAAGACCACGCAACAAGAGTGACAGAATAAAGGTAAGAAATGCACCAAGAAATGCTGGCTGCATTTTGGAATCACAGATCAGCAGCCTGTGACAAAGGAAGCACTGACACGGCCTGCTGGAGGGAGAAGGTTCAAAGCGCGCTCTGGCCCAGCTGAGTGCAGCAGGTGTCATACTCTTGTACCTCCTCAGCCTGTCAGGACAGAGAGACTGCGTGCCTGCTTTCAGGTGTCACGTCCTCAGAGCCCAACCTGCTGGAGGGCTCCGACTGGGCTATCAGAAAAGACAGGGCATGCAGTCTTAGCCTTATGGACCTCAGCAGACTCACTGTGGCCATGTGGGAGAGAAATAAGGGAACAAATCATTAAATTCTACACTAAGAAAACCTGTTCCTTCCAAAACCCAGGAAACATGCACTGGCTGAATAAAACCATTCGACAGGTCAATTCATTGTCTTAATCAAGCAGGTAATTCTCTCATCTTGGAAGGACGATCACTTGGGTTTATGTTCTGCTTCACCCGATGTGTGGGGTTTATACATTAGAGTGTTAATTAAATTTTTATTACTTGATATAAATTGATGTCTCTAAGTGCCTCTTACAAGGTAACACGGCTTTAAAAAGAATGGCTCCTTATCAGCCCCAAAGCTGCTCTGCTGGAGTTCAGAAGCATCTCCATGGGGGAGGGGGGCATCAAAATTGTTTTTCTGGGGATTAGGTGAGTCACATCCTAGAATTTGACTAACAGAGTCCCCTCTGGGAAGGGAGGCAGTGAGCATGAGGAGAGATTAACAGGGCTGGCTTTGTGAATGTGTTTCCTAGCTGAAGTGACTCCCTCTTCCCAAGGGAACAAAAGGCAAGAAATGCTGTGTGGCCAGCCAGCCCCAGTTCTCTGCTGTCAGGAGCTGTGCTGCTGGCTGTCTTACTCTCCTGGTTGGGGGCAGGATGCTGTCGCCATCCCATGGACTCCTGGAACCCTTCTCCTCTTGACACTTGGGGTTTAGCATGCGGTGTGGCTCAGGCTTCCACTCTGGGCTGCATTGGAACTGTTCAGAAGCGGTGGCTATGCTTAGGCCAATAGAGAGGACATTTTCACGTTGAGGGCTAAAGCAAGAGATGCCCCACGCCTCTAAATTTATAAAAGTAAGTGTTTCTGAGGCACACAAAGAGTTGGGATGGGATCATCAAAACTAAGGCAGGGGTTTAACTACTCCATTCATCTTTTCTTCGTTTATTTTTTACAAAGGGCCACGACATTGACCTTTGCAGTACTGAATCCATATTCTTCCTTAGTGTGTAGCTGTACAGTGCTGGGACCCCATTGTCAGCCTCCCTCTGGGCCTGATGACAACTTAGAAGACAAAGTACCCCACATTTGTAATTTTTAGGGAGTTTCACTGGTAACTCCCTGGCATAGATTTCCCTTTTCTGGCCGCTAAGTGGAATCCTGGGCATCTCTTGGACATGGTCCCCTCTCAGTTTCAGACCTTCCTTTCAGACAGAAAGGAAGCCGACCAGGTGGAGTCAGTGCTTATGATTGTCATTTGTCAGGCTTTTGTCTGCAAACTCTCCCACCGTCTTTTTCTGGTCAATTCCCGACATTTCAGGACAGTGAGTCTGACTTCTTGGCCCTTGGGTGTGCCAATGGCACATCAGACAAAGAATATGAATGACACGGTTCACATTCTTGGTTCTAGGCTAGGGTCCTGGGCCTCATGAGACCACATTCTGTATTATTATTGTACTGAGGGTCAATAGCCAGTGAGTTCTCTGCAGCCAGAGCCTTTCTGGAGTGACCGATCCACAATGCTGCTGTGCTCAAATGTTTGGTCTCCTGGAGGAGGCAGTTGAACACTGTCCTTCCCCCTTGCAAACAGACTGTGTCTACTTCTAGGCAAAGAAATGAGGGTGGACACACTGGGTGCCCATCTGGGTTAATGCAGAAACAAACTTCCATTTGATTCTCAGTCTCTCCCACTAGAGCAAGCTTAGAAGACTCCTGCGGCTGTGTGGATCTGTGACAGGAGAACAAAGAATCCTGGATCACTAAAGTATGAAAGAGCTGCCCCTGTTTACATGGGACTGAGCAGGAAATGACTTTGAGTATGCTGAACCATCGGGGAAGAGTGGTATATAGCTATGGCACAAGCTTGTCCTATCTTGAGAGCTAGGATGAGTAATGCATTTGGAGGGTGTGATGTGTGTGTGTGTGCATATTTGCATGTGAGTGTGTGATAGCCATAGAACCATGAGAGCAGGTTCCTAAAAAATGCTCCGATGGGCTGGGGAGATAGCTCAGCAGCCTAAGTTTCTGTCTGGCAAGCTCAGGGACCCAGGTTTGATTCCCGATACAATCCTGTGCTGTGCCTGCCACTGAATCCAGATGTGGTGGCACATACCTGTAATCCCAGAGCTGGAGAGGCTGAGATATGAGGTAAGTCTGAGCTGTGTAGTGAGACCTTGTACCAAATAAATAAAATAATAAAATATTTAAACATTTTTGTTTTAAAAGAATGCTCTGTGGTTAAAGATGGTGACCCACAAGAGGAGGAGCTTGGTTTCTAGTGACATTTGAGGGAGCTCGGTTCAGGATGTGGATAACGAGAGAGCTACAGAGTAAAGTTGAAAGCAGAAGCACGCGCAGCAAATGTGGATTTGGCTCGCAAGAAATGCAGAAATTTCTCTGTTCCAAAACCCAATTAGAACCAATCTGAGCAATCAATGCCAAGAAACTCATTGCTGGAGGCAAAACCAGAGAGACACCAAGACTGACACTTCCATCTCCAGGGACTTCACTATTATAATGCACTCAGGTTGGTTTCAAAGTGCAGAGTCCATTTCCTGAGGTCTCTCTTGGGTGGCCAGAGGTCTACTTGTCCACCATAAATGTTCACCATAAATGCCCTTCTTCAGAGGGGCAGTGCCTAGCAGCCAACAAGTGAATAACAGTGGCTCCCGGGCAGGGCTGGCTCCCCCTGGTACGTGCTGAGTGGACGTGGATTCTCAGACTTCCTCTGCAGGGAGGGGGAGTGTCACCCCTAGTGGTACCCTGTTTGATAAAACCCCTTCCTTGATGTCTTTCCTGACCTGCTTCCATACTCTCCTGCCCAGGAATGGGGGAGGGACCACTTTTTGAAAAACTCTTCATGCTCAGATGCTTATGTCAAGCTGTGCTTGAGCAACCCAAACTAGGACTTTGTTTTTAAAGGAAGGCTTTCCATGTCAGCAGATGTAAAAAGAGATAATGAAAAGGGATCTGGCACACTCTAACAGTGAAAATGAATGACAATTGTGTAAATATTGGCTTCTACTGGCATTGTATTCCTCAGTTTGTAAGCTCTTTTCAAATACAACTGCAACAACTTGCTAGGCAGCTTCTATCCCAATTTTACATAACAAGGAAAAGTTCTACCAAGTGAAGTGACTTGGCTAAGGATACAAGATAAGAGGAGGCGTTTTCAGCCTGGAGAGTACTGGGGCTGGGCCAAAGGGGTCCAGGTATCCCTGGGTCCCCTCCACAGAGAGCTTGGGGCAGTGCTTTGCTGAAGGCTAGGTGGGCAGGAAAGTTGAGCCCTAGGAATGGAAGAAGGAACATGGCTGGAGGAAGGTTTGTTGGAGTGGGGGAGCTCTACGTGTCATGTGATGATAAATATGCTAAGCCTGGAGAGAGACAGCAGCATTGCTTGTCTTGTTGCTCCACCGGGTCTGTCTGTCTGTTCTGGCCAGTGCATCCCTGCCTGATACTCGGGACTCCTCAGGCCCTTCTGATTATGAGTTAAGGTCAGCTGAATTGAAGCTCCCGAGCTGCCAAGAGACACTCTAGTGGAACCCAAGGCTGGCAGCTTAATGGGGCTTTAATAAGGTTGGGCAGTGGGTTGGGCAGTCTGAGCTTTCAGGGCCGGTGAAAGAGCCACATATGGACAGAACAAAAGCTTCAGCATTGATGGAAGTAGCAAGCTGGGCCTGAGCACATGTAGCAGGATTTCCTGATGGGAGTCTGTGCCATTGAGGTCAGCTTTGTTGAGAGGATAGTGGGACTCAAGCCCTTTAGAAGGCAGGTTCTGGTCAGGAACAGGGGCCAACACTAGGCATTTCCCAAGTGTGACTGAGGAAGCTGGACACAGGGTTTACTGAGCTAACAAGGGCAGAACGGGAACACTTGGCAAGAGAGGAATGAGTGTCTGCCATAGACTAAGGGTACAAAGGGGAAGGGGAAGGTGGTCCCAAGGTCCCCAGAAGCCCCTGCCTGCTGATGCTCCCCAGGTCTGCATGCAGGGAGCTTGGGGAGCCTGGTGTTGCCTGGGCAGAGCCGATGGCTTAGAAACTCAGAGGGATCTCAGCACATCCCAGGCCTCTGAGGAGGGAGCCTGGCCAACTGGTCACGGGCACCCTGATGGGTCTCAACAAAGTTGGCTTGTAAGTGCCACCAGAGGCTGGGGGAAGAACCATATGCTGGTGGTGTAGCCAGGTCCAGTGAGGGGCCGGAGGGGCCAGACAAGTCAAGTCCAGGACAGAGGGCCTCTCTGTTCCCCACCTCCTATCTTCTGGTCTCCCTCTGCTGGCTCCTATGGGCAGGACCTCTGACTGAGAAGAAGCGCAGTTCAAGGACTGAGGGGTGCTTGCTGCTTCCCAGATAGCACCTTCTCCTGTCGCCTCATGTGGCAGAGAGAGCAGGGGGCCCTGGCGTCCTTCATGAGGGCACCAGCCCTACTCCTGAGGATGTCCCCCTCCCGGCCCAGTACCTGCCTGAGGCTCCCTTCTCCCTCTCCTCTCCTTTTGTGATCAGGTTTTAATAGCAGAACGGGGAGAGGTCTGTACTGTAGCTGAAGGCATGCCTTAGTGACAGGCACGGGCCCGGTGAGTTCAACTCTAGAATCACCCACCACTCTCATCATCACGAAGGGTAGTCTGCGTGGTCCACTGTCAAAGCCCGTGGATATCTGTCTGTATATCAGCGTGAAGCTCATTTATGAAGGCGTTCCATGATGTGGGAGACTACAGATTCAGAAATCACACTAGTGAAGATCCGAGTGCACTCTGCTCCCCCAGGGTGAAGCTGCATGTGGAATTCAGGGCCTTAAGCTCTGCCCCCGCACTGTCCAGTGTGATCCTAACCCTTCTCCTACTGGCAGGAGAATGGGAGCTGCTCCTGTGTGTAGTGCTTGGCAGCTTTCAGGTCCTTGATGTCAGGCTTGTTGAGGAGCCTGGCCACAGGTCTTTGTCCTTGCCCATCCAGAGGGGGCCTGATCAGTTGTTTCCTCGGCTGCCTTTCTCAGACAGAGGTTTTCTTCTCTGAGTTACACAGGGGAGGAACAAAATGGCCTGAGGAAGGGTTGTTCAGTTGGGTGGCATCTGACACCCTCTCTAGTGACCTGATTTGAATCCTCAAATAGTGATAGGGAGCTGCATGGTCTCTGTGGAGTGGGAAGAAAGATCCCTCTCCCTTGATACCTTGGCTTTCATCTGTTCCTGAATTAATGAGCTGTAAAGGGGGAAAGGCCCCTATGGCCTTACACTGTGACTCTAATTTTAAATGTGTCATTTGAATGCCTGGTTGGCAATGTGTTCAGCCTGGTATGGGTACTGAAGGGCAGTAGTGTCTTTAGGAGGCATGCAGATGCAGCCTTACCTTTCTTCACTGAAGGGAGTGCTTGGCTCCAGGGTACCCTCTGGCACACAGCTGATGCACACAGGTTCCTGCCAGGACAAAATTAGCATAAGCTTGTAGAAGGCTGAACTCTCCAGAGATGAGGTTCTCCAGACGAGGCTGCAGTGAGTATTAAGCTGGCTGTATTTTGTCCTTCTCTCTGTCTCTGTGTCTGTTTCTCCTTCTCTCAGTCTCTGTCTGTCTGTCTCTGTCTCTCTCCTTTCCTCTGCTTTCCCCTCCCCTCCCCTCCCCTCCCCTCCCTTTTCCTCCCTTTCCCTGCCCTCCCCTCCCTTACCCTCCATTCCGCTCCTCTCCTATCCTCTCCTCTCTTCTTCTCTCTTCTCCTCTCCTTCCCAGCTCCATCTCCTTTTTCTACCTCTCTTTTTCTCACCCTGGCTTTTAAATGGTTGCTTTATGAGAAAATTCCTTGACAGAATAACCTACATTTCCTCTTATCTTAGACTAGCATTGCTCCTAAAATTTCTCAGAGGACCATTAGTTCCACACAATTCTAAGTGAAGTTACAGAAAAGATGGTTCTCTGACTGAATAAATTTGGGAGTGAGCCCAGTAAAGCAGATTTCTCCGCTGGGGACGCCCCCAGGCCCGTTTTGGGCTAATACAACTATGTACCACCAGGGGGCGCTACGCTCTGCAGAATCCCTCCTTAGGTACTGCGACCCCAGCCTTTACATTATTCCCCCACAATATAACTTTTTTTTTTTTCTTTTCCAGTCCCAATCACAAGCCCACCCATTTGGAACCATATCTCCGTGTTCTCTCCTCCCTTTTGTGATTACTGCACGGCGGGGTGGAACAGCAAGGTTTGGGGTTGGTAGCCTTGCTTTTTACCTGGTGGGAAGCTTAACTCTGCTCACAGGAAACTGCCGGAGCAGGGACCTGTATCCCAGGCCTTGATCTGCAGTTCTCAAGGAGTCTCCGAGCCAAGAGCCTGCTGTGGTGGTGGTGGTGGTGGTGAGCCCGCGTCCCAGTTCTGGTGCAATTAGCAGACCCAGTGTAGTTGGGCATCTAGGTAGCTGCGTGCAGGAGGCTCTGGGCCGGCACAGTGTGGAGGAGGCGGAACTCTAAATGCTGGCGCAAAGGTGCGCGTCCTAGAGCTCGGTGGCCGAGCTAGCCTGCTTTTCAGGAGATGTAGGTGCTGGCAGCGAATTTGCAGTTTAAATATCTTGGGTTCTCTACAGTCTTTGAGAACTTCAGGAAACTAAGTTTACCCGGAGTGGGCTTCGCGGGCTCCTCCGCACGTGGGCTCCTCCACACGCGGCCTCAGGGCTCTGCTCAGCTGCTGCGCACGGGCCAGCGTGTGCACAGGAGCGCTCGCACCTGGGCCGGCGCCAGGCGGTCTTCAGGTAGGAAAAGGCAGCTTGCGCCTGCGTCACTGTCTTAGGACTCTGGGGAAATGGGTGAGGGCAAGAACCTCAGCCAGGCTGTGTCTGGAGGTAAAGTGAATCCCTTACAGATTCCCCCTGCTATAATAAATGAGCTATTATCAATTTCATGCTCTCTTTTTGTAAGCTCAGGGGAGAGTTAATTCCTCCAAGGACAAGGACAGAAAATGCACAAAAGGAACAAGAAAGAGATCCGACTGATTTGTTTTAAACAAGTGATTAGAACAAGTGTCCCTGCGCCGGCCGGAGGCGCTGAGCTCAACACGGAGGGAACGGTCTTTAGGGGAAGAGAGAGCGCTATGGTTCCAATTACAGTTCTACAGGAAAAGGTCTACTGTGCGCCCAAGGGGTAGTAAGCCTGCCGAAATTTCTGGAGCACTCAGCCTGCCTCTCAGGCACAGGACCATCACCTAGGAGGGCAGTTCCCTGTCCAGGAGCATCTGGAGGCACAGCCAGGGTCCAAGGCAGTGCTGATTCATGAGGAAAAGATGGAGGAGGGGGCTGCCCCAGGGCTAGACTTGGGAAACCTCCGGGGTTCCTGAGTTGTCTCAGCCACTCAAGGTCTATGTAAGGCAGTCTTTCTCTGAGCTTCAGTTTCTTCATCTGTAGTGTGGGGACAAGGACACTCTCCTAGTGGAGCTGTTTCAAAAAAGAGAAGTAACGTGCTCAGCATATGGGTGATTTAAAGACAAGAATAAGTGGAAGGAATAAGGAATGTTTCGATCACCGTATTGATTCTTGGCTGGCAATGAGTGGTGCCCAAAGAGTTTCTAGAGATGATTTCAAAAGAGAATTCAGGAAGACCTGCAGAGAAGGGAGATAAGATGAGGATGCTTGCGTTTCCCAAGGAGGAGCTTCATGTTAGAGGCTAGGATATGAAATCTTCCTTTTCACTGCAGACTATAAATGTGCTCACTGAAGGACAGAAGGTGGGTGGATGAAATCAAATCCCTTAAAGGTAGCATAAAAGAAGGATTCGGTATAAAACTAGATTAAAAAAGGCCATTTCATATCGAGTGAATACATGCAATGGTGTCACCTACCATTTTTTCTGGCTGCCTTTATCAGGGTTTATTGGATTCTGATGTCAGTGAGCCAGAAATCCTGCTTTAAAGAGGCTGGAGGAAGGGGGCTCTCTGTCTTATCTCACTGAGATACCCAAGTGTTGTGGTTTGTGTCTAGGTGTTCCCCCAAAGCCACATGCGGTCTTGGGTCTTGGGGCAGCTTCTGGAGTTTGTAATTATTTATTGTGGGTGTGAATGCTGCAGATTCCCTGGGGCAGGTGATTTGCATTACAGTGTAAGGTGGGAAGAGAAGCTAGCTGCTTGAGGGGCTGCTACCTCTCCCCTTGCTCTAGCTGTTTGCCACTGCCTTGAGAGTGAGAGGTTCTCTGCCTTGTGCCTCTCTGCCTTGGAGCCAGCTGAGTATATACTGAAACCTCCAGTAACTGTGAGCTAAATAAACCTTTCCTTCCTTTATTTTGGGTGTTGGTTATTTGTCCCAGCAATGAGAGAAGAGTAACTGAGACACCAAGGGTCCAACAAGCCTTTCAGAAATGAACAGAATCTCTGGGGAAGCGCTCTGCAGAGCGGCAGAGCGGCCCCAGCCTGGCACTTGCCCCTTTCTCTTCTCTTTTCCTCTGCTTGCTAGCTTTGGTGGCTGCTTATTGTGGTGGCTGCGTGATGTGGTGGTGCTGACCCTCCTGGTCAGGTGTTGGGGATCAGTTTTACTATGTGGGATTCTGCTGCACTTTGCATTTGAGGCTCTGCTGCCTGCTCCCCAAAACAGCTGCAAGCCCATTGCCTGATGGTGGGGATCTCTTCAGCAGGGCTCCTCAAGCTCATGCTGGGTAGCCCTGGCATGTGTGGCTATGGTTTCTATAAATATTTTAATGAAATAATCCCCTAGGTTAGTGAACCTCAGACTGGACTAAGAACTGTTGTCAAGCACTTGTGACTTTTCCAAGAGGATCCTTGAGGTCAAAACTAGTTTTATAATAAATCTCAGATGTCGTTGCCTTTCCCACTCTCTCTTTCGTGAATGCAATCGGAAGTTTCCAGCAACTCCATGACAGCTGATGGCATTGTTTTCATGTATGGTGTGTTACTTTGTGTTTAAAAATTCTATTTGTTTTCTGAATTTAGCTAGTAATGACAGAACTCATCTAAACAAAGCCTCTTTAGTAGGTTTCAAAAATTTTAAGAAGTGGGACAGTGAGATAGCTCAGTGGACTAAGCAGTTGCTTAGGCAAGCTCAGGACCCAGGTTCAATCCTAGGTACTACACGTCACACTGGCCTGGCCCCAGGGTGTGCTAAGGTGGCCGCTGAGATGGCGTGGTGGCACATGCCTGTAATCACAGTGCTGGGGAGGATGAAAGCAGCAGGATCACTACGAGCCTGAGCTGTGTAGAGACCCTATGCCAAATACATACAAAAAAAATTAACAAGTAAGGGATCCTTATGATACAGGATATTGAAATTCCTGACCTGACCTGGATGAGTTCATGTTCTCTAAAACCAAAGAATGAATTTTAGGAACAAATGGAGGTTGAGGAGAAAACTTTATTGGATAGAAAAGCTTCTGTTGGAGAGGGACAGAAGAGGGACCCAAGCGGGTTGCTCCCAGAGGTTCTCTTTCAGGTTATTATTGGGCAAAATCATGTGAGGCTAAGGAACTCGCTTAGGTGGTCAAGAGGTGGGACAAAAGTATGGTCAACCAATGGGATTACAAGCACCATTACTCAGGTAAAATTGATTAAATGCAGTACCAAATGGGGAAATGAGTCACATAGCAAGTGGGCATGTAAATGGGACAGGGTCTCTTCCTGTTGGAGGTTGGGCTAGTGACTCAATAGTGCTCTTTCAAGGTGGTTGATACCTATTTAGAATATCAATCCTTGATGCCCATCCCTAGGGAAGTATGTAGCTGTGTTTCCTCTTTTTGTTTTGGTCTCATCAGCGTCATTTAGATTTCTGTTTGTGTCTTTAGTATGTCTTTGTGCATCCACCCACTTTCTGTTTTGGTGGTTGTACTGTTGTAGGCAGCTGAGTTAGACAGAAATATTCTAGGCAGTCAGACAGGGCCAGGTCCTCAAGGAGACAAGATGGCAGACAAGGTGACTTTGCAACTTGGAAGAGACAGACACTCCCCTATGGGCCACACCTCGAGACCAAGACAAAAGAGGAAACACAGCTACATACTTCCCAAGGGATGGGCATCAGGGATTGATATTCTAAATAGGTATCTATCACTTTGAAAGAGCCTAAATGAGTCACTAGCCCAACTCCCAACAAGAGAACCTGTCCCGTATTCATGCCCACTTGCTACGAGACTCATTTCCCTATTTGTTCCTGAACTTAATCAATTTTACCTGAGCAATGGTGCTTGTAATCTCATTGGTTGACCATAGTTTTGTCCCACCTCTTGTCCACCTAGGCGAGTTTCCATGTCTTCCCCTCCTTAGACCCGCCTCACCACATGGTTTTCCTCTATAAAAGTCCCTGGAAGAGACAGCTTCTGGGGGAACCACCCACTCCTCTCTCAGACAGGAGCTTTCTTTCCCTCAATAAATCTGTTATGCTCATAACCTCCGTTTGTTCTAAAATTCATTCTTCAGTTTTAGAGAACACAAACTTGTACAGGTCAGGTCCAGAGATTGTTTTTCCCTATGTCATTTGGAGGTTCCCTGTATCATTTGAAGGTCACCCACTTGAGATCAGTTTTTCTCCCTGTATCAGTATTTATATTCTGAATAAAAAGAAAGATTTCCTATCTTAACCCTAACTTGAAGCTCTTCCATGAGAAACTTGGAAGTGGGTTGGGTGGTCCCCTTTTCCTTCTCCTCAGTTGGAAGTGAACTCTCTTCTGAAGTCTTTTCTGCCAACTTGAGTGGGCCAAGACTCACCCCTGCTGAGTGTCACAACCCCAGGGCCTTCACAGTCTTTCCTATTTTTCAGTCATTCAAGTGCTAGCTTCCTGCTGAGTTTGGCCAATGGGAGGCATTGATCAGCAAGAGATGTGAGGCAGGAGGAGAGAGAAGAGGGCATTGATTTCCTGCTCTTTTCCTGCTTTGGTGCAGAGTCCTTCCCATGGCTGCAGGTCTCCCAGAGCCCCAGCAGCAGCACCTTCTCCTCTGCTCCCTGCAGTCTGAGTGTGCTGCAGGTCCTGGAGTCTCCCTTGCTGCTCCCTGGTTATCCTCCTCTGCATGCCCAGGCACCTCTGGAAACACTGTGTGTTGAATTCTCTTCAAGGTTCCCATGGCAGCACCTGCACCTTGCTGGCTGAAGTGTGCCTTGCTCCCCCCTGACCTTCTGGCTAACACCTTGGCGATGAACACATTCTGAGTGGGCCTTAGAGACTCCCATGGTCTGGCTCTGTCAGTCTTCCTGCAAGTGCCTCCATGGCTTCTGAGAGTTGCCTCTGGACATAGGCAGGGTGGCATTTGTTCCTAAGAAGCTGGCCATCAGCGTGAAGGGGTTGGGCATTTGCAGAACCAATAGTAAAACAGAAGCCTGAAGCTGAACATGCTAAGTGCTGACTTGCCAAGTGCTGGAATGAGTTCACCTAGAGTTCAGAGCAGGGATTGTCACAGAGGACAGGGGCAAGGGCCAAGCAAGCTGGCATAGGCATGAAACCCAGGTCCTCTGGGTACTGAGCCAAGAGCATGCCAAGTTCAAGGCCAACCCTGGGAAACTTAGTGAAAACCTGTTAGGTCTGAGAAGCCCACCGCATGAAGAAAGACTCCAAGAGACGTCCTGTCATGCAAAAGCAAGGGGATTTTATTTTCCATGCATGCATGGAGCTCAGTAAACGCACAGGAACAGAGAAGCCCAGAGCTGACCGTGGGCTGGGTTTTAAGCCTGAAGACAAAGGGAGGAGGGGTTTTGCAAGCACGGTTATAGAAGCGAATGGCATTGGTTAGTTTAGGTTGACCTTTAAAATAATTAGTGGGTTTGAGAATATATGACTTTTTAGGGTAACTAAGAGGGGTAGGCCAAAGGGCAACTACTACCTAACTCTGTGGTTTTAGCTGCATTCCGAGAATGGGTGGGTTTACTTGTGTAAAGTGACAAGAGTGTCCCCAGGCCAGAGATTAAATGTTTTTCCAAGCTAGGCCTGAGGTTTATGACCCCACCTGAGGTTTTTATGTCCTCTTTGTTTTAGGAACAGGGATTACAGGCCCTAGTGGGGCAAAGGTTCACAGCATCAGTTCATTAGGCAGTAATTTAGCTGACATGGTTAGCTGATGTGCTAAGGCGGCGCATACAGAACAGAATGGCGACGTAAAACTCATTTGGGCCTTACAAACCTGTCTCAAAATAAAACATGGATATGATTCAATGGTAAAGTTTGCCTGGCACCCATGAGGACCTGGGTTTGAATTCCTGTAAAAAAAGGAACTTACCAAAAAGGAAACAAACCAAAAAGAAAAGACCTTGAGACCATAATGGTAGGTGAAATCAGACTCACAGGTCAGATATCATGTTTTTCCTTACATGAGAAAATCAAAGTATAAAAAAGAAGAAAACAGATAGTAAGAAAGAGGGAGACTAGATCTTTTCTGAAAGGGAAGAGGACAAAGATGTGGTGGGGGAAGGGAAGGAAGAAGAATGGGGGTGTGTTAGGGCCTGCCCAGATGCCTCACTTCTGCTCCTGCAGCTGGAGGGGGAGGCAGCGGGGAGGCAGCAGTGGCAGATGAGGTGATGTGTCGCCCAGGGAGGAGCCGAGGCCTGGGCGAGGAGGCATGTGTCCTTCTGAGGCCCCTTGGGGCCTGCTACACACAGCACCTTGACCTTCACTCCAATGATCCTTCAAGGGCAGAGTTTTATTTTCCAAAAGGAAACTAACAGGAGAAAGAACAAATGATACTGAGACTGCTGTTTTCTAAGTACTGCACTGTGCAGCATCTATGTGGTATCCTACTGAGTAGTTTTGACAACTTTCCTTTAACCCCGGATGTAGCTGAAGTAACAGAAGACAAGGCTCTTGTAGGGCCCAAATAAATTTTAAAAAGTTTAAAATCTCCAAAGAGAGACCCCCCACCGGTTTGTAACTGAGTTGAGTAATCCAAGTTCCTGAAACCTTAGGTAGGGCCATAAAACCTCTGGCCCAGTTTGAGCAAACATCACCCCAGGCCTGAAGACATTCTTGAGGCCTGAGAACATACATTTTTGTGAAATAGGTCACATTGTTCAGTTACACTTTAAACTATCCCCTCCTAGTTTCCTTTTAAGGCCATATATTCTCAAACCTACCAATTATTTTAAATGTTACCCCTCACTAACCAATGCGATTTGCTTCTGTAATTTGCTTGCACCCCCTCCTATCTTGTGGTTTTTGCCTTTAAAAACTGCACCCACCACGTTGGTGGCGCACTCTGTTCCTGTGTGTTCAGACCGCCCTGTGTGCACTTAGTAATAAAACTTTCCCTTTGTGATTTGCATGAGAGACCGACTCTTGGGGTCTTCTTTTGTGGCGATTCAACCCTTGCACTCTGTGTGGTTTCAATCCATGAGATGTATTTTTTTGCTCATAGGACAAGAAACCTGTAGGCAGTGTCCTGCTGGCCTTGACTCAGTGGCTCAGATGTGTTAGGACAGGCAAAGAAGTCTTTGCCTTGACCTCTGCCTCCTGGCCACAGAAGGGCTGCTGTAAACCTAGCCATCACCCTGGTGGAGGCAGGCTGAAGGGGAAGACACTGTGCCGGGTGTGTCTGTTGTCCTTTTTTTGTTTTTACATTAGTAGAAGAAGATATTACTAATCTCACTGACAGAAGAGAAGACAGAAGACTACACCGAAGCCTAAAAAAGTTTAGCCATCTTACAAATGCTGAGAGGCTACATGAGCACTCCTGAAGGCCAGGCCTCTTTTTTCCTCCCTGGATCAGCAAATCCTGCTGCTGGGTGCCATGGTCCACCCAAGCCCTGCGACTCTGTGGAATCAAGTATCAAGGCCAGCAGTGGCTGGAGGGGTCCCCACTGTGGGGCGGTGTGCATCTGCTTGTTTTCTTTGCCGCATTCTAGGTTTGGGTCTGCTCTTCTTGATGGGAACAAAGGGGCTGACAATATGCAGGAAAAGGCTGGTACTTAATCTGATTGAGAAACGGGCAGTGTCCTCTGGGGGTCCTGCCTCTCCCTGCTGGTGCCTGCTTCTTCCCCTTCAATCCCAGCCCAACTTTCTCTTCTTGCCTCCTCCATGGTGCCTGGATGCCCATTTTCATCAGGCTTGTTTGTGGCTGGCATGTCACTAAGACTTGGACTTCTGTTGCTTTTTTTTCTTTTTTCTTTTTTTTTTTTTTTGTCTTTTCGAGACAGGGTCTCACTGCAGTTCAGGCTGGCCTTAAGCTCACTTTGTAGCTCAGGCTGGTCTTGAACTCACCAACAATCCTCCTGCCTCAGCCTCCCGAGTGCTGGGATTACAGGTATGCGCCACCACGCCCAGCTCTGCTTTTTTTTCTTATCCTAGAGAATTATCAGATAATTATTATTTTTGCAGAGATTTAATTTTAATGGAAGCAGAGATCTGGAGAAAAGTTGCAAATTTGAATTAAGTGTGGAAAATTAGACACAAAGACCAAACTTGCGGCTCCTTTGAGTTTTTCTCTCTGAGTAGGTAGAAGGTGAAGGGAAAGTCAGGTGGTACCAGCCTGGAGCCAAAGCTGGTCCTAGAACTGAGCTTCTGTGCTGATAATCTTTATCTTCCCAAGTGGCTTGTGGGAGGAACCCTGGAGCCCTGGTAAATGGTCACATGGGGCGGGTGCACTGGGTGTGGGGTGCATGGAGAGAGGAAGGTGGAGCCCGGTGTGGGCTCATTCTGGCCTTTGAAATAATTTCTGATTGTATCTGATCACCTGGCAGTGTGGCTCAAAGCTCCTCCAGGCCCTCACCCGCTCTGAGAGGCCCCGTGGCTCAGGGCCATCTGTCCACGCTGTCCCTGCTGCCCACACACCCTTCCGACATCCAGGTCCATCTGGCTGGGACTCAAGCCGTGGCTCCTCAGGGCCAGGACAGAGTGCTCAGAGCCACGGGGCTTCTTGGGCCCCCATCACAGTCTATGAGGAATTCCTCCGATGTGCAGACACATGCACTTTGCATTTCTTTCTCTACGGATTTGTGAGATCTGTGAGGACAGGGACAGCGGTCCATTCACTGCTGGAACCCCAGTTCCAGAACAGCCCCAGGCCCAGATCACATCCCATCACGCACCCCGGAACCCCTCAGGGTAGAGTACAGCGGTGACTGGTCCTCTGGTGGAGCAAGACCAGCCAGGCCCCTCTCTGTGTCCACGAGCTGTGGAAGCCACATGTGGTTGCTATGGATCTCCAGCTCCCCCGTGTTCCTTTCTCATGATTGTTCGCATTTAATATGCGACTAGACACAACTGTTCCTGCTGGAGGGCTCTAATAGCCCACTTGACATTTTCCATTTTTTGGATGATTGTTCCTATTAAATTGTTATAATGAAACAAATGAACATAGTTTGTTTTCCTTTCCCTTCTTCAGAATCTGTTTCCAAATGGACTGTGTACCAAGCTTGCGGCAGCAGTTGGATATGCCCTGGGTGACCGAGCGGGTGCTTGGAAACAAATAGCATCACTGTGGCCTTTAGAGGTGGCCCAGAGATCTACGCCCTCTGTTCCCTCTAGGGGATTAGGACCAGAGACCAGGGACCACTGCCCTCCTGCTGTGGCAGAATCATGCTCTGGACGGGGCACTTCTGTTTGCTCGCTTTCCGATCCCAGTGCCAGTGGCTCATACTTAGGGCTGCCCTAACCCCCTCAAGTATGGAAATACTGCACCGCAGCGTGACTGCACTGAGTGCCCAGCTTCTAGACATTTGTTTGAGTTGAGAACTTTCACAGATATCACAGACCTTGTGTTACAAATATTCGTAGTTGCAGGCAAGTTGCATAAGTACCTCTCGTCTGCCGGGCATTGTCACGGTGGTGCTTCCGTGTGCTGACTGCTGAAAAGTACAAGTAGCTTCTTCATAGTTCTGTGTGTGTGTGTGTGTGTCTGTTTTTTTTAGTGTTTTACATTGTGTATTTGTGTCAAAGGTAAGTAAGACCCACTTTTTTGGGCATACAAGCTAATAGAGTTAATGCTGCATGTTTCAACATAGTTAGAAGAGATATTGAATGTGTTTACTCCGAAGAAATCACCCTTTTTGCTGCTTATGATCAATGTACAATGTCAACATCGACGGGAGCATCGCACTATACTCCATAGATATAGAGAGTTAGGTATCAGTTAAAGTAAAAACAAAAAACAAAAAACATTAGCCTGTATATTCAGTACCTGAAGCAATAACGTCTTTAATTTAATCTCACTTTGAAGTGTTGGGGACTGAACTTGGGCCCTTCACACTGAGGTACAACCTGAACCGTTTTTATTTCTTATTTTGAGACAGGGTCATGCTTAGTCACTAAATTACCCCTGCTATACTTGAGCTTGAGATTCTCCTGGCTCAACCTCCTGGACTGCAGGGATTATAGGGATGTCTCACCACACCCGCAAGTATTTTTATAAATCAGTGCTTTCTTTGTGTCTATATTTAACACTTACTTTAATAAACGTGAAAACTTACAAAGTATGAAATATGAAATATGAAGGAAGAAATAAAGTATCATCCATAACTCAACTGCCTAGAGTTAAGGAGAACTGGTAATTTGGTATGCACTCTTTCAAAATGCCTTTCTCCTTAAATAAAAAATGGGATCGCTCTATATACCTTGCTTGGTGATTTGCTTTTTGTCGCTGATTGATATATTATGAGCATCTTAAAGGGCTGAGAGGTACCCACAACTTCATTCTAAATGACTGGATATTAATTAGCCCATGTGTCTCCCTGTCACAGCTTATTTATTCAGCTCTTTTCTTGTTGTTAGGCTGGGAGTGATGAGTTCTAAGTTTGTTGCATGTGGAACTATCATGAGATGCTTGTGTGTGTTATTGGTCTTGTCATAAAACAAGCTTTATTCGTTTTGGCTTTTTAGGATTTCAGTGAACTATTTCTAGCTTTCACTTTGAAGAATTCTCTCTTTTGACCATCTGAAGTTTTATTGTGCTAATTTTCTTCTAGCTTTATGAATTAGCTTATTTTTTAAAATTAACCAAATCACCTTGGTTGATTAATCTTATTAAATAAGTGAATTATCTTTCAGCCAAGGGGACAAGACTTGTGAGGGCAAGAAGCTCAAGAGATTTCTCCAGACCTTAAAATGTATGAAGCTCAAAGCCAGACCTAATCCGAGTGGCTGAATGTGAGCACACAAGTGGAAGTGTGTTTTATCTAGCGGTGTCCATTGTCTTTGTTTCTTCAGCTCTTTATTTTCCATGTAAAACTTACTTGTGTTTTCAGTATTTTAAATTATCTGGCTAAATGTTGTCTTTTGTGCTCAAACATTAAATGTTCAATTTATACTCCATTTTACTTTTAAAACTTAATCTGGTTATATTTTAATAGACTTTTTATAATGTCATTATGGATTCATTTCTATTCACTAGTCGTATCTTCTTTGTTACTTAACCATTAGATATTGATGCAGATTTGCAATGCTGCCAGTTATCTTTGCTATTAAAGAAAATTGTGGGAATATGTTTGAGCATAAGGTATCTAGAGTATTGTAGAAACTTTACCCTAAGATCATTGTAGTGGCGTTTATGGGTTAAATGCCTGAATATTTGGTTGTTTATTTTTTAAATGTATTTGGTACTGGGTCTCACTATGCAGCTCAGACTTGTAGTGATTCTCCTGTTTTCAGCCTCCCCAGTGCTGGGATTACAGGTGTGCACCAGCATGCCTAGACTTGGTGGCTGGCTCAGTGCACCCTGGGGTGGTGTTGGTGGGCCATGTGGTACTACTGTTCGAACACTGATCCCTGCACTTGCCTATGCAGGAAATTAGTCCACTGAAGTATCTCTCCTGCCCCGGTTGTTAAATTTTGAAAAATGTTTTTCTAAAAGGTCAGTACAAACTTTGTCAGCCCTCAGGAGTCCAGGAATGTAAATGTTTTCCAGCAGTTTTGCTAATTTGAGGTGCTGTCCACTCTTGCCTCCATCTCTGGTCCTGTCATCCTTGGAGTTCACCGTAGTGTCCAAAGCTCTTTGGAAACTTCTCCAAGTTTCTTGGATGGAAAGAAATTGTGAGTGACAGGTAAAGAATTAAGATGATATGCTTAATTATTTACTTGCCTTATTCTATTTTTTAAAAAGCTAAGATTGAGTTCTTTTTAAACTCGAAGAAATACACAGAAGAAAATAAGCCCCAAATGGCCCATGTATTATTGAGTACATTTCATGGGTTGGAAAAGTCAAACCTCGTAGAGTGGAAGAAAATGGAAGTGAAAGCCTCATTTCCCATTTTCTGTCCATCTCCCTGGGGGTGACTACTTCCAAATGTATCTTTGATTCTTTCCAGAACAAATTTATATACACTTACCAGCAAATTTATTATGTTATTATACTTCATAGCATCCAAGGTACTTTAGTGCCAGCCTTTTCTTTGTCTTAACAGAAAGTATCAATGGTCATTCTGCACACAGACTTTGCAGCTGCTAATCTTGCTGGAGTGGAGAGAAAGGTGCTGAGTTATCAGAGGTGTCCCTTTTAATTTTAATAGAAAGTTTGCAAAAGCATAGGTGAAACAGTATACCTATAGCCTTATATTTTGAGATATATAAGCTGTGTCCACTGCTCTGTATATTTCAGGGAACTTAAATTTTCTTAGGTTGCACAACCAGCCATGGAAACAACTAGAATTCCAAATAACTGGGACTGCTATGGAAGCACGGTGGTATCTGTCTGGAGGTGGGTCACCTGGGGTCTGCAGTAGAAGTCCCAGGGATGCAGTGCCAAGCGCACCTCTGATAGGATGGTCTGTTAGGCTGTCTCTGTTTCAGCCAAATGACCTGCAGTGCTAGGGATTATGGGAATATTCTATTTGAGATGGTGAACTTGTGAAATTAGAGTAGGGAAGTTTCCCCAGGACAGGTTGGGAACAGGTTAAATAGTTGATAAGAAGGCCAGGAATGGATGAGGCATGAGGCAATCTTGCAGGAAGCAGAGCTTGGGCAGAGTCATATTCATGCCACATTTGGGTTGGCTTTCAGCTTGGGAAGGTGAGAGGTGGCTACTTTGGCCCTGGTGGCCCTCTGGTGGCTCTCTGTTCCAGGTTTCCCAGGAGCCTTGAACTCTTATGTATCATCATGCAACTGGCAACATTAATATGACTAATGTCCATTAAAACTCTGTTAGTTGTTTAAATTTAGTACAGGGTCTATAGGGGCTCACTACGTAGATCATGTTTTCAGCCTCCAAAATGCTGGGATTACAGGCATGCACCACCATACCCAATCTCAATCACCATTTAGGTGTGCCCTGGTGGCCAGGCCAGCTTGGCATGCCAGGGATTGAACCCTAGCTGCTGCACTCTACTATTTTTGATTGGAGCTAATGGTGATTAGAGAGGATTAACAATATTCTAGAACTTCAGCACATGGATGCTTGGACTGCCAGCCTTTCTTGAAAATGAACTCACGTTACTCAAATGGGACACAGACACTCAGAATTTACACACACACAGCTTACAGAGACTCAAGTTCCTCTTGTGAGTTGTAATTTCTGGCCAGGTATTTCCTGGGGTATCCCAGAATCAGATGAAATTTTCTACAGAGAAACACCTAGGCTGGGAACTAAATGCTGCTTTTCTCTCTTCTTTTGTTCTTAGAAGAAAGAAATACCTGGCTGGAAATTACTACTTGCACCTGGATTTTATATGTTTCAGCCATGCTGGTGGCAGGAATTAGGTCATAGGGTCATTGATTTCATGGAGGCTTTAAATCCACTCCAGTGACTTCAGCTTATGCTGTGGCTCTAGATGGGCTTGCAAGTGTAAGAGGCAGCCCTGCTAGGGTGGTCTGTTAAGACGTTTCTCTCTTGTGCAAGATGCTTTAGCCAGATTATCTTCAGTCCTAGGGTTTACAGAAGTACTCTATTTGAGATGATGAACTTGCAGAATTAGATTAAGGAAGCTTTCCCAGGACAAGTTGGGAATTGGTTAAGCAAGTGAGAGATAGTCAGAAGGATGCATAGCTATACATGAGAGGATATTTTAGTATTTGCGGCCCTTCATCCTGGCAGTTGGCCTGAACTTCAGATGTGCTGTCCATGTCACTAAGAGGTGGGTCAGGGTGGTGGCAGAGGGCTAGAATGGTCAGAGCCTGTGTGTAGTCTAAGCCTCTGGATTGCCCAATGGATTGGGTGAGGGTGGAGAGGGAAAGAGATGGGCCAAGGGTATCTTTAAGAGCTTTTGTCTGAGCTTCTAGCTGAATGGAATGGGAGAGAAACATTCTGGAAAGAGATGGGCTGTGGCGAGAACAACGAGATGCTGAAGCAGGGAGACACCTTGTTGGTGGCACTTGAAACCATGGGACCATATGAGATCATTGAAGAAACGAGTTAGAAACAAGGAAGACAAGGTGGTATACTTTCAGGAGAGGCTGGGAACTAAATGCTGCCTTCTTTTGTTCTTAGAAGAAGGAAATACCTGGCTGGAAATTACTACTTAGTTGGGGCCAAGTCGTCACACGGCAAAACCACTTTCCCCATCCCAGATGGTAAGGTGCCCCTGTTATCTCCACAGCCCAGACGGGGTCAGTCAAAAGTGGTGTATGACTCATGCGCTTATCACCTGCCTTCACCCATAAAAACCTCTATGACTGTCGTTTGGTCCTTTATTTTTCTGTGCCTTGTTAACCTGTATTGGCAGAATATACGGGAAGGCCAAAATCAAAGAGCACAATATTTTTATTCTCCCAACAAAAATGTTTGTCCCACAGATCTGCTTTTGGCGGACGATAAAGGAGAAAATGTCAGTTTGCTCCCAGGTCTGTACCAAACCCATGTGGTCCATTATCTCAGAGAGGAGATGGGCCCGTCTATCCCCCTGGAGTCCTTTGTTTTTCTGGTAGCAGATTCTGCCATGGTGTGGATGTTGATTGTTTCCTGAAGATCATGTGATGAAGGCCTGCCCAGCATGGGGCTTTATGGGAAGCCTTCAGGTTTATTGGACTATGCATTTGAAGGGGTTGTAGATACCCTTATTCTTCCTCTTTTTATTTTATATTATTTATTCTTTTTGCTTCTTATACACACAGCTTTCTCTTCCATACACTCCCTACCATTTCCATTGGGCACTCCCACCAGAAGCCCATGGCAATGAGTCTTCCAGATCTTATGTAGTGGGAGACAAAATAAACCTTTTCTTTTTATAAATTAATTACCTCAGGTGTTTCATTACAGTCACAAAAAGCTGCCTAGCACAGTAAGATTTTTTCACTAAGGATTTTGTACCTTCACTGAGTATTTCTGATCATTCACAGTAAAGGAACAAAAGCCTTAAAAATATAGTGTACCCATATCTGCCAAATATTTGTAGACAATTTTCAGGTTGTGGCAGCCTGTTGGTACAGAGTGTTGTTCATGCGTTCCCTTGAAGAAATAACTGCAGAAGTCATCTAGGTGTTTCTTTGTAGAAAATTTCATCTCATTCTGGGATACCCCAAGCAATAGGCAGGTTCTCTGTCTCCAGTGGTCCAAGTAGCTGGGGACTCAGGACCTGTTTTGGAGACCTCAGGTGGGACGAAGACACCAAGAGCTCTCGAGGACCCTTAGGTATTATTTTTACTAACTTTCAGTTCCTAGGCTCCTGAATTCTCCACAGCTCTTTGTTTTTGACTGAAGTATAAGTTCATGAAGCAAAGACAAATAGAATAAAGTCTTAAAGTTCCAGGAGGGTAAGCTGGGGTTAATTGTTGAGGTGGCCTGGTTACTCTCATCCACTCATCTCTCTTTGTAAAGCTTTCTGAATGCTTTTGAACTCTTTCCAAAAATGTTTGTTTAAACCCAGGTCACCAGAGAGTAATCTCCATTGTTTTAAATTGGCACTGTCCAACATGTAGCTATTAGCTAACACTCAAGATGGGAGCCAGACAGACTGAGATATTTTAAAACTGTAAAGTGCTTATCAGGTTTCAAAGGCTTAGTACAATTCAGAAAAAGAAAACATCTCACAAATAGCTTTTTAAGCAAAATGCTAAATTAGTATTTGGGAGATATTAAAGAAAATATATGAATATATTATTTCAGTTAATTTAACCTATTGTTTGTTACTTTTAAAAATATTATGACTACTAGGAGATTAGTAATTGCCTCATCTGGCTTGCGTTCTATTTCCCATGAGACTGTAATTCTTTGAAGAAGCAGTTTTATTGCTGCTCACAGAAAGCTATAGAAAGTGATGCTGGCCGAGTGAAGATGTGACCTGCCACTGTGGAGTGTGCTTTTTTTTTGGCTCACTCCAAAGGGCCTAGCAAGGGCTGATAGCACAGCTGCCAGGGCCCGCAGTGCTCCAGCTGTGTCCTGATGCTCAGGTCGATTCTGCACTTCTTCCCCAAGCTCTTCCCTGCTCCTACTGTTCGAGGGGTCCTTACTTCCATGCAACTTCGCAGGTATCTGCCTTTCCCTGAAAGGGGTGCTATGGTCTACGTGTTTACATTTCCCTAAAATTCAAATGTTGAGACCCTGTTCCCCAAGGGCATGGGAGGAAGAGGTGGAGCCTCTGGCAGGCCCTGAGGAGTTGAGAATGGAGCCCTCGGGAATGGGATTGGAGCCTCTGTGCAAAAGGTTCCTGAGAGAAGCCTTCCCCCTTCCTCCATGTGAGGATGCAGTGAGAAAGGTATGATCAGGAACCAGGAAATGGGCTTTAACTAGACATTAACTCATTGGCAACTGGATTTTGGACTTCATGGTCTTCAGAACCGTGAAAAACTTAAATATGTGTTGATTTAAAACTACCCATTGTAACTCCTTTGTTATGGCAATCCAAGGGAACATTAGCAGTGGTAAAGCAGCTTCTTCATGTTGTCACAACAGTAACAATGCCATAAAAATGACACCATCTATTGAAGGTGCCAGTTGAGATATCTCACACTTGACTCTTCATATCCAAGGCCATCCTGGTTTCCTAATGCTGTTCAGGTGTTTTAATCCTGAGTCTTTCCCCTTTCACAATAAAAGGAGATAGAATCCTTTATGGTTCTCCAGAAGAGCAGGAAGGGGTCAAGTTCTTTGCAGGACAGTGGGCTAAAGCTAATTTCTTGGGAATGTAGGAGGAAAGCAGCATTTTGGGGCATCCTCTGCTTATCAGGAGCTGATTGGATCTTTGACCCATGTTGCAGTGGGCCTCACAACAGTCCCAGGAGCTGCCGTCAGCATTCTTTTTTAACAGACAAACCAGAGTGATGTGAGGGCCTAGGACTTTATCAAAGATCCTAGGAAGAGGCTGAGTTGTTTTAAACTTCATCTGGGTTGTATGTTACCAGTCAGAGCCAAAAGAAACCAAGGGAAGACTGGATTAGTATAGCCTCAGAGGTTTCACTGAGTTTAGTCCAGCTCAAAATGAGCCTCAAGCCACCAAAACTTCTCACATCTGTTGAGGGCTAAAAGCAGGTGAAGGAATGTGCATAACTACTTTTGTGAACACATAGTATTATGTCTATTTTCTTCTGGCCTTCACCACGCTCTAGGTTCACACAGTGCTAGCCCATAACACCCCAGGTGAAGGATCAAAGAACAGACAGGGCTCCTCCAGGAAGAGTGGTTATCTGCGGCCTTGTATCCCTGCTTGCTGGAATTTATGAGACAGAAGGTCTCCTGGGGCTCTGTTTCTTGCTCTTTGCTCTCTCAGGACCTCAGGCTTCTGTCTCATATCACTGACTTGTGTTTGTGCCTCTTAATTGAGGATATTCGTTTCTTGCTCCATGGATTATGTGGGCAGTGTCTTGCTTTTCTCTTGTACTTTTCTACTTTTGACTTGTTCTAAGAAGCAAGGTAAGAAATCCTAGCTTGTTCAGCTCCTGTCCCATGGTGTACCTATAGCACCATTCAGCATTCACTCCATCTTAGGTCTTATGAAGTGTCCTGAGCTGTTGCTCATAGATATGCACTTTGGCCATTGCTTGGGGGTTTGGTGTGCCAGCTCCAGTCATGGGCCCATGCTCATCCCGTTTGCTCTGCTATCTTGCCACGGCTCCTGGCATCTACTGTAACCTGCACTTAAGCCTCATGATGTGGGCAACCCTTTCCTCTGACTTTTTGTCTGACTGTAGTGGGCAGGTATCACTGCTTCACCAGCTCTGAAGAACTAAGAGTATAGTAAGCTCCAACACACACATCTCTTGCTCCAAACAGGCTACATCGTTCCTTAGATTTCTGGGGAAAATTTGGGGAAATCAGGGACTAAACACTAGAGGCTTTTGGTGTGGACACTTGCAGGCCAGAATCTTTTGCTCTTAACTCTACCTACAGTTTTGAGATATAAAGCTATTTGAAGTGTGCTCCATTTTTACATTTACAGTAGTTCTCAGTTCTGCCTCAGACTCACTGTAATCTGAGGTCCAAAAATATTAAAAGGAAATTCTAGAAATAAATTACATGCTCAGTCCATGTATGTGAATCTGCTTTCTGTTTAGTGTATCCACAGTGTATATGCTACCTGCCTGTTAGTAACTTATCTGCTGTGGTAGTTATTTGAGTGTTGCAGTATTGCAATGATTATGTTAGTTAATATGTAGGGTTTGGCACTTCCTGCAGTTTTGGGCATCTACTAGAGGTCTTAAAATGTATCTCTCAAGGATAAAGGTGGGCTTTGTAATTGTGACTGGTGTTAATCTGAAATATATATATATATATATATATATATATATATATATATATATATATATATATTTCCTATATGTGGATTCCTATGATGTTTAATTTATAAATTAGGTATGGAAAGGAACAAACAACAATAGCTAATAATAGAACAGCATAATTATAACAACATACTGTAGCAAAAACGATGTGTTCTTTCTGTCTCTAATGAGGCAAGACAAATATTAAATGTTTTGGTCCACAGTTGGCAGAGGATGATGGAGAACAAGGAGGGGACACTGTGAATAAATAGGGCCTGCTTTGCATGCATCTCTGGTTGATAAATGTAGGCTTACTTGAAACTTCAAAAGAATATGTTCGTGTACCTTAATGTATGGGAAGATAACTTCGATGTTTTCTTGAGTAGCCAGTGATCCCAAAGAGTAAGTAATTGCTAGGTGCCCTAGCAGTTGTGGAATTTGGAACTGACAAGATTCTATAACCTTTATTCAGACTGTTGGACTAACAAGTCCAGTTAATCTTCTTAAGTGTGTAGGAGATGAATGTTTTAAAGATCTGCTCTGGACCCCCTAGAGGCATAAGGGAGCCCAGGAATGCAGATCTTTAAGTGACCTTAAGCCTCACGACCATGCTGCTTCCTTGGCCCAGACTTTGCTGTGAATGATCACAAATGGCCTTCTGGGTTATTTTTTTCGGGTGTGGGAGAAATGCTCCAGCAGTATTCACTTTCTTGTCACTCAGGTCTCTTTCTTGCACCTCTGCTCCTTCCTTCTCATTCCTGCCATGGCCTGCTCATAGCCTGCATGGTGGAAGTTGGGAGCACTAGCTGAGTTCTTGGCATTTTGTGACATGGCCTGCCCTAACAGTGGGGGAGGGTGCATGGAGCCCTGCAACCCAGAGGAGAGGGGAGCAGAAGCACCGTGGGGTGAGCATGGGGGCTGGGGCCTTGAGGCTCATGCTTTGCTTTCTTCCCCATTTTTCTTGCATGTAGATAAAATCCAGCATAATTCCTTTGTCAAGTGAAATCAAATAAATGGATTTAATTTCTATTTTTGGACACTGTCCTGCCTTTGTGGTCCTGTCTGAATCCTTCTGAAGTGCAGTGCTGCATTTCAGAGTGAAGCAAGGAAAGAGTGATAGATAATTTATGAACACTGTGATTCTAGTCTGAAAGAAACAGATACTGTAGTTGGTGTTCAGTTCTCAGGAGAGGGTGAGGGGCATCTGCAAGTATTAATATTACTATGAAATATGAAGAGTTGCTTCTATCTCACATTTTCTTCTTGGGTACCTGTCAGAACAGGATAAAGGGATCATAGAGTGAACCATCGTGGGACCCTTGGATTGTCACAAAGGCACAAAATTTGTATTTGGAACCATTTCATATTTTCTTTCCCTTTACCAAGGAGAAAAAGAAAAAGGGGGCAAGTCAAAGCCTCTTCAGAATACGATTTGGCTTTTTGCAGTGCGCCCATCTATCTTCCTATATCTGGCTTTGCCTGTGAAACACTATTGATGCACATTCTAAAACATGATCTGTGAGTGCAATTTATTTGTGTATTTAAGGTTTTCTTCTTAAAAGTATTTGCTATAATGGGTATACTGGAATGATATCAGAGATTAAATAAAAGAGGCACTTCGGAGAAAATAAATATGTGTGTGGAGGCTTCACTGGAGAGACAATTTTAACTGGATTTCTCACACCCAAATTCCAGGCATTTGCTAGGGAATTTCAGCTTTCTTTTTTTTTTTTTTCTTTTTGCGGAACCAGGGATTGAACTCAGGCCTTTAGCACTTGGCAGGGAAGCGCTTATTCCACTGAGCCATCTCCCCGGCCCAGAAGGGGCTGATGGGAAAGTAACTGACTGGTAAGCAGCAGCTTCTGTCCATGTTATACTAGTGATCACATTGAATACAAAGCACAGCTGGCTACTACTGCGCCCATTGTATACACACAGTCTGTTTCCTTGTCTTTGCCTGGGCAGAGTTAACCGCAAGAAACTCCAATGTGAATAATTGGTTTTTTTTCATTTTATGGTGGTTATTGCCATTCCCTCTGCATCCACCATATCTCCATGGTGACTAGTCAGTCAGTAATGACTTCCTGTCAGCCTAGGACTTCTTTCTCCAGCATGAGCACCTGGAAGGCAGCTTCTACTGGACAGCCCTAACCAGTGGGCAAGACCCAGACCCAGTGCACAAAGACTGCTCTGGTGGATGAAAGAGATGGCATATCTTGGCAGGTAGATAAAATGCTCCATGCTATCTGTAACCTTCCCTGGTGTGCACACTCATCAGACATGTTGAGCTCATCTGGCCTTCCACATGGGATTTGTGTCATCTTCCCTATTCCCATGAGATTGCTCTCTATTTTGGGTCTATCTATTGTTCGGCTACTTAAACATTTTTTGAAGTGCTTATCTCTTAGTGGGAACATGATAGCAATTTCATTATACTCTTTTTAGAATTCCTTTGTTCTTTCTTTCATTTTAGAGGTTCACAGCAAAATTTAGAGGCAGGAACAGAGATATTCTATATATCCTCTGCCCTCCCATATGGGTTCCCTGCCCCTGATCACCATATTCCATCAAGGTGGTAGATTTGTTAACAACAGATGAATTTATATTGACACATTATTATCATGCAAAGTCATTAAGGTTAATTCTTGGTGCTGTACATTCTACAATTTTGTGCACATATCTAATGCCTGCATCTATTATTATTATACATTTCCCGGGATGTTTAACCTTTATGGGAATGCAGTTGTGATTCTTTATTAAATTGTTCTCAAGATCTTTTTGTGTGTTAGTTGTGGTTGGAATGTTAATTCTTTGTTCTTCTAGAGCTCATAATCAGTATGTGGAGAAAAAATACATCAATAGATATTTGTAAGACACAATGGCAATTGTAGGTGTAGAAAGATAGATTCAGAAATGAAAACAGAAGTCAAGCATCACTGGAAAAGTCAGGGAAGATTTCCTGGAGGAACAGATGCCCAAATTAAATCTTGAGGGATGGGTAGGATTAGTCAGATAAAGAGAGTAAGAACAAGAGAGAAATCACACTGGAGAAATGCAAGCTGCGCAGCAACGGCAAAGTATGAATTGAGAGGTAGGGAGCTTCATAAGGTGCAGTCAGTGCACAGAACAGCACTATGAAAGGGATGGTATTTGGCTGTGGAGAGCCTTTGATGGGTTTAAGCTGGGGACTTAAATGTTCCTGTGTGCTTTTAGATGGAAAACCCAGTGGATGAAAATAGGCAATGTATTCATGCTTCCTAATTTATATCTCAGACAAACATTTTAGGAGATTTTGAGGAGTAGTGTGTCAGCTTTGTGTTTGTGGCCTTTGTTTTGTCCAGAGGGGTCCCTGTGCATGTGCTCTTGGCTGAGCGTTGGCCAGCTGAGATCTAGCCATTCTGCCTTGGGGACTGTTGTTAGTGGCTTTCTTATTCTCCATCACATCTCTTTTCTTTGTGTTAGGATCCTCTGGAGTCCTAAAAATATGAGATTATATTTGAGCCTTGATATTCTTGGGAAAACCATACAATATTTTCAACACTCATCTGAAGTATTTGACATCACTGGACAAACCAAAGGGCTGTGGGATGTTCCCATAAGAGTGCTGGGAGTGTGGTAGGTGCTTCCTCTGTTGGCTCTTATTCTCTCTCTGCAAACATCAAACACATCATTGATCTCTCTCTCTTTTCCTCCCAAATATTCCAAGTGAGATGGGGCGGGGAGTTAGTTCCTGGAACCCTTTCAACAAAAATACTAACTCATATTATGTATAGGCATATTGTTTAAAGTTTTGTGCACTCTACACTAATTTTAATTCTTGTGTTTACTCTTCAGAAAAGGTGTACATTTCGTACATGAAAAAAAAAGCAGCTCAGAGATTGAATAATTTGAGTAAGAGCATGTGAAAGGAAATAATCAAACCAAAGATCTTGTGGAAGTTTCTCCTGTTTATTATATCAAAATTCCGACTAAGTACTGGACATTTTTCTGAGCACTAAGTAACAGTAAAGTTGAGTAAGATATAACACCTGTCCCCAAGAAGCTCATGGACCGTTGTAAGGACAGATACTTATAAGGCTGTTAGAAACACTGTGGAAGTTCAGAGACAGGTGTTCTCAGGGTACTGTATGAGCCAAGTGAGGAGGTGTCACCCAGGAGCTGGGAACCCTCTTGCCATCTATGGGTCTGAAGTATCCTTGAAATCCTCCATCTGTGGTCTTTAGTTAGACGCTAATCATTAAATAGAACCTCAGGGCCCAGCTTCATGGCAATGCTTCACGGGCAGAAACTTGGCCACATCCACAAAGGCTCTTCCCTGTGTTCTCCTGGTCTGTAGGTAAAGTCATTGGAAGCCACTTTGGAAGATTTGTGCCTCATTGAAGATGATGTGTCTCTGCATGGCTTCCATCCATTTGTTTCATCCCCTCGACAAGCTTTCTTTTTACTGGGGAGTGAAGCCTGCTTCTCTGCCACCTGTCAGTGTTTAGCTCACCACTGTGGCTTATTACCACTGCCATCTGTTGCCAAGTGGTGTGCATGCTCTGGGTAGGGCTCATAACATCATCAGAGGAGATGAAGCTGAGCTGAGAAGCCAACTGGAAATGCTACCAGCACAATACAGATCTTCATGCTACAGCCTCCTTCCCTGCCATCCAGAAGGGTCACTGCTCCTCACCCACAGATGCTTACTGTCTGTATTCTTGATGCTTTTTTATGTCACTCCTACTTAGCATGAATTACTCAAATCTGCAGAGCACGTTTAGCTGTGGTTTAGGAACTACCGAGCAGCTTCATAACATGTCAACTTTTATCTCTTGTATTAAGTGGTGGGGACAATTTGATGTTTAAGAAGGCACCAGACCCTCTGAATTTTCTGCTGTGAAAAATGAATGGCTTCAACCTAAATCTGTTGAGTTTATTCATTTCCATAAATCTTTTCTAGGCACCATTGAGTGTTAGAGAGATGAATAAGACATGTGAACCTCCTCAAGGAGCTCTTGTGATTCTCTCCTTTCCTCTCTCTCTCCCTCTCCCCCCCTCCCCTAGCCCAAAGGAGAGAAATAAATATGTGATAGATTTGCATTTGGAAAACAATCACTGTGGTTGCAGCATGGGAGACCAGTTTGGGCAAAAACCTACACTAAGTTTCTATATGATTCTAGGGATGAGGTACATTAGGACGGTGATGGCAACAGAGAAAAGTAGATGTTTCAAAAAATATAATAGGAGATCAAAGCTGGTAGGTCTGGTGATATATTTAATATGGCAAATGAGGGAGAGATGAACATTAGCATTCTAACATTAAGGTTTCTGGCCAAAGCAACAGAGTTGTTAATTGTGTTTCTGCTTGTGATAACTGAGATAGAGTTCTTGGAAGAGATCAATATTGGGGAATGATAGGGAGAAGCAAGATTTGCCTTTGAGCTTTCAAATGTAAAGTGTTCTGGGAACATCCAAGGGAAGATCTCTATGAAGTAGCTTTACATGAAACCCAGGAGTGGGCTGGTGTTATGAATCTGTGACTCACTTTTACGTTGGTGGTATAACTGAAGCTGTGAGCATGAGAGATAGTGTTAACTGGGAAGAGAAGGAATGCCAGTGCTAGGAACTAGGACTTGGAGATATATGGAGCGAAGAATGATAAAACCTGCAAAGGAGATGGAGATGGCATGGTTAGAGAGCAAAAGATAAAATTGAGGAGGGGTTTGATCATGAAAACCCAAGGGAAAGAACAAGGAGAGGGTAAATGGTACTGAAAGGTGATGAAAGATAGGCCTGAAAGCTTCCACAAACCTTCACAGAACTCATCGAGACCTTATCAAGGGCCACTTATGTGAAACGATGAGCATCCAGTCCAGATTCAAGTGGTTGTGGAGTGTATGACAGGTGGAGAAATGATATAGCAAGTGAAGACCCATTTTCCTTGAGGTTTGATTATACATGAAATGAAGGGGGATGGAGTAGAAAGTAGACTGGATTTTGGTCTGAAGTGGGCAGATGCTAAGAAGGCTAAAAAATTTCCCTAGGAGAGGATAGATGTAACTGCTACAAAGAATAGATAAATGATGGCAAGCAGTTCTGAAGGTGGTATCCAAAGCACAGGTGAAAGGACAACTGGGTCAGCTGAAATCCTGCTGTAGCAGTAAGGGAGGAAGGGGCCATTTCCCTCTGAGGAAAACCTCTGTGTAAGTGGTTGTGAGTGTTTCCTGTGTGAGAGAATTTTCTTTCTCTCTAAAGTAAGAGGTAAGATCATTCTGTGAGGGAGAAATGTGTGGCTTGGCAGCAGAAGCTTGAGAGAACTTTACTAGAGAGAATGCAGGAACTACACTAGGTTTGCTTGGGAGAGACGTGGGCTAGAAGATGTTTAGTGGCGCTAAGCTGCCTAACTGGCTTTCCCTGCATAGGGAAAGGGATGGACATGATGTCTAGCTGGGTTCCTCCTCAGGTTTTACCTGGCTGGTGCAAAGGCAAAGCGATATGTGGGCCAGACAGCTTAGTATGGACTAAGCAAATTATTAAGGGCTAGCCAGATGTTTAACATTAGCCTTCATCTCTGAGAGTCTTAAATTTAAATTCTTTAAAAAATTATACTAAAGTATAATAAAGGCTACAGATTAAATCTTGCTTCTTTGCACACCATTGAATTTGACACTGACTAGACTCTAACTTGGCTTCTATTCCCTGTTACTCAAGTCTTGGTGAATCTTTTGTTTCGGTGACCAGTTCATCCAGAGAGTTACAGATGGGATAGATAATGCTGTGCTTCTACATAATTCTATGAGAGGCAAGATCTGCACTAATGGTGGTTGGACAGGATATTATGTCGGCTTCTAGTACTACGGTCATCCACTAGGAAAATAATTATTGAATTTTTGATATAATTCAGGTATAAAAAATAAGATAAGTAAGCAGCTACACTCTTAATTCACTGATAAGAGATAT
>PVKA01022519.1:0-37000 GCA_004027165.1 Ctenomys sociabilis | reverse complement strand
GCCAGACATCCCTCTCTTGCACAGAGCCCCTGCTTGGTACGTACCCTCTGTTCTTTGGTCCAGGTCCCTCATGAGTTGAAAGTTTCTCTGTAATTCAAAGGGAAGGTTTTCAATACCTAGGAACAAAGAAAACTGATTTGGAAAGTGATTGACACTTATTTATACTCCAGTCCCCAAATTAATTAATTAATTTATTGTTATTAGAGATTGAGAGATTGAATCCAGAGCCTTTGTACTGAGCTATATCCCCAGTGATTTTCTGAGACAAAGTTTCACTAAGTTGCTAAGCTACCTAGGCTAGCTTCAAACTTGAGTTTCTCCTGCCTCAGCCTCCTGAGTACTGGTTTAAAGGTATGTACCCCCAAACTTGGCCTCAATGGTTCCTTGTAAAGTGAAGTTCTACTTTCCTTTATTTGAACCTCTAGATGTGACAGTAATCACATTTTTCTCACAAGAGGCTGTATCTGCTTCTCTCCCCACATCTAACTTTACTGCTTTCCTCTTCTATGACCCTGTTCAGCTTTCCCCATTCCTTTAGCTTCAATCACTGCTTCCAAGTTCCCTGCTCTCAATTTACATACTGGCAGTATGTATGATGCACATCTATAATCCAAATACTCTGGGAGGCTGAGGCAGGAGGACTGCTGTGAGTTCAAAGCCAGCCTGAGGTAGTACATTGTGAATTCAAGGTCAGCCTGAACTGCATAGCAAGACTCTCTCAAAAAAAGACAACACTCAAGCAAACAAATAAACCCAAAAAAACTGTCAGGGATAGTGGTAAATTCCTATAATCCCAGCATTCAGGAGGCTGAGGCAAGAAGATGGCTGTGACTTTGAGGCCAGGTTGGGCTATATAGTGAGTTAAAGGCCAGCTTGAACTATTGAATGAGATACTACCTCAAAAATAAAACAAAATAAAAAATCCCCCAAACAACAACAAAAAAACCCCAAAACCATCCCGACACCCTTTACTAATTACCTGACACACTTCCATTCTACTCTTTATAAAGTAGCCTGAATATTCTTTTAAACAAATGTAGATTAAGGCTTGGATAATTCTATTCCAGATCTCTACTGGTCTAGAGGAAAGCAGTTGATGCTTGAATTTTTTAAAATTTCTTAAACCTTTTTTTGCAGTACTAGGGACTGAACTCAGGACCTTGTGCTTGCCAGGCAAGGGGTTATTCTACTGAGCTATCTTCCCAGCTTAAACTTTATTTATTTTTTTTTTTAACCAATTTTGAGGGCCCCGGAGATGGCTCAGTAGGATAAGCGCTTCCCTGGCAAGCGTAAGGGCCTGACTTCAATCCCTGGCTCCACCAAAAGTAAATAAAGAAATTTTGCATGGTAATCTGAACTACTAAATTTATTTTTATTTATTTTGTGGTACTGGGGATTGAACCCAGAATCCTGAGCTGGCCAGGCAAGCACTTATTCTACTGAACTATCTCCCAAGTCCCTAATTTTTTTTTTTTAATGAACTGGGTACAGGGTCTTACTACATAGCTTGAACTCACAGTGATCCTCCTGTTTCCAGCCTCCCTAGCACTGGGATTATAGGCACGCACCAACACACCCAGTCTCAGCTGCCAGCTCAGGGTTTCCAGGAGTGTAGTGTAGGGGATCAAACCCTAGTCCCTGAGCTTGCCTAAGCAGGCACTGAGCTATCTTGCTGGCCCTAAACAACTAATTTAAAGACAGCATTATGCAATATAGCAAACATTCCTATTGTTTTGTTTGGTGAAGTACTATATCTCTAAAGTTTTGATTTGACTATATTATTTTTAGATGATAAAATTAATTCATTATTTACAAATATAGGGGCTCATGAGATAGCTCAGTAGAATAAGCACTTGTCTGGCAAGTGCAAGGTCCTGAGTTCAATCCCCAGTACTGAAAAAAAAAAAAAAAAGAATTTTACCTAAAAAATATAAACTGCCGGGTTCAGTGGTATGCACCTATATTCCAGTATTTTGGAAGATGGAGGCAGGAAGATCCCAAGTTAAATTTGAGCAATTCAGTAAGGCTGTGTCTCAAAATAAAAAAGGGCTAGGATGTAGCTCAGTGAGGGCCCTGGGTTCAATCCCCAGCATCAGACAAGCAGGGAGCAAAGTAGCAGGGTGTGGTGACCCATCCGCACACACCAGCTACTAAAGGCTAAGGCAAGAGGACAGTGAGTTTGAAAGTAGATGAAGCGACTTTCAACAAAAGAAAAAGCCAACTGTACTCTCCCAACCTCCCGCTTCCTCAGAGGCGGTGGCAGGTTCTGCACTTTGCCCACAGCAGCCAGGGCAGGCTCCCTGAGCTGTCTCTGGGCACACAGCCTTGCATACCCAGAAATTGGCTGGCCTTCCTTACCCCCATCCACCATGCCTCCTGGCCTGCTATGCTCATGTTCATTCTTCAAAGTTCAGCTCAAATTAGGTACACTAGGTGTACCCTAGTCATCCTAGTGCTCTGGGAGGCTGAGGCTGGAGGATCACAAATTCAAGCCCAGAGCCGCAGTTTACAAGGCAGTTATGGCCAAGTCTAAGAATCATACTATGTACAAATGGTCCCAGAAATGGCATCGGGAAGCCTGGGTCACGAACATACAAATCTCTGAAGGGGGTAGACCCCAAGTTCCTTAGGAATGTGTGTTTTGCCAAGAAGCAAAAGAAGATCTTCAAGAAGATGCAGGCTAACAATGCCAAGGCCATGAGTGCAGGCACCGAGGCTATCAAGGCCCTGGTCAAGCGCAAGGAGGTCAAGCTTGTAAGCTGCAGGCTCGCTCGACTTGCCTATATTGCCCACCCCAAGCTTGTTCCCAAGTGTATCCATGCCTGTATGGTTGCAGGCCTGGCTGGCCAAAGAGGCCCTGGTCAAGCGCAAGGAGGTCAAGCTTGTAAGCTGCAGGCTCGCTCGACTTGCCTATATTGCCCACCCCAAGCTTGTTCCCAAGTGTATCCATGCCTGTATGGTTGCAGGCCTGGCTGGCCAAAGGCCCAGACTCCAGCCAAGGCCCAGGCTCCAGCTTCTGCTCTAGCCCAGGCTTCCAAATGTGCCCCGGCCCCTGTGAAGGCACCACAGTAAAAGTCTCTTATCTGCTGATGTGAAAACAGAAGGACCTGGTGTGACCCAGGGGTGCCATCTGTAAGGGAATGGTGTCTTCCTGTGTTCTTTGTACAAATAAACCTGAGGCAAGATATGTTTAAAAAAAAAAAAAAATTAAGCCCATGCTGGGCAATTTAGTGATGTAGACCAGTCTCAAACAAACATTGTGGGGGGCTTGTAGGTTAGCTCAGTTGTTTAAGCTCCTGCTGGGGCAAACCCAGTCAGGCGCAGGGGACCACAGTTTGATCCCCAACTCCCCATGCCTTACCAGAATGGCCCTTAAGGCAGCCTGAGCCAGCCAAGAAAAAAGAAAATCATTCTCAAATAAAAACATTTAAAAAAGACTCAGAGTAAAGACCTGGGTTTGATCCCTAGCACTGATAGATAAACACACAAACAAGGGCCGGCGGTATAGTTCAGCGAACTAAGCCCTTGCTTAGGAAAGCACAGGGACCAGTGTTCGATCCTTGGTTCCCCAAGCCGCGCCGCCCCGCCTTCGGGTGCACTGAGCCAGTGATGCAATCCGGGCGTGGTGGCACGCGCCTGTAATCCCAGCACATGAGAGGCAAAAAGCAGGAAGATCACTATGAATGTGGACTGCATGCATAGTGAGACCCTGCACCAAAAAAATAGAAAAAAGCAAACAAACAATAGATGACACAAACCAGCCCCAACTTGACCTTCCTGGTCAAGTACTCTGCCAAGTACCATATGTATAGGCTACCAAAGTATTTTCTTTGACTTTTTGTTCTTTTTGTTACAGTACTACTAAGAATCAGAACTCATGGCTGGGCATCAGCTAGTCCTATTTATTTATTTGTTGAGACAGGGTCACACTTTGTAGTTCAGGACAATCTTCCTGCCTCAGCCTCCCAAGTGCTGGGATTAGAGGGGGTGCCACCACACCAGGCCATCCTAGCTCTTCTTATTTATTTAAAAAAATTTTGGACACGGTCTCACTGAATTGCCCGGGCCAGTATCAAATTCTTGATTCTGGGGCCTGGCAAGCTCAAGGTCCTGAGTTCAATCCCAAGTACAAAATAAGTAAGTACTCTGGTTTCTCTTCAGATCATATAAATCTTTCATCTTTTACAAAATAAATAAATAGAAAGAAAGAAAAGAGAAAAAGAAGGGGAGAGAAAAGAAGGGGAGGAGGAAGGGGAGCAGGAGGGAGGGTAAGAGGAGGAGGAAAAGGAGCTCCCAAATTATTAATCCTCTTGTCTCAGTATCCTAGCGGCAAAGATTTCAGATATACACCGCTGTGCCCAACTCTATTTTTTTCTTTGAGCACTTACCCAACTGCAATTAAGCAATTTTCCAATTACTCAGTTCACACCTTCTCCCCAACTCTCCAGGCCTGAAACTCATGCCTTGTTTGGTCCTGTGTGCCCAGTGCTTAGAAGTCTGACTTGCATATGGAAAGCACTCGGTGAATACCTCAACAGACACCATCAAGTCTCACCCATACAAGAAAAACCTCTTCTTTGTTTTGTTTTGTTTTTCTGGAACCGGGGATTGAACTCAGGTCCTTGCACTTGCCAGGGAAGTGCTTATTCCACTGACCCATCTCCCAGCCCGAAAAACCTCTTCTTATAACTCCAAACTTTTATTTATCTTGGTCTGCCAGCACAGCGGAGACTATTTTAAATTAACAATGATTTACCAAATCAAATGATGTTATTAGTCCTCTTAAAAAGTGCTCTCACTGCAGGGGAATGGTGTCCTGTGTTCTTTGTAAAAATAAACCTGAGGCAAGATATGTTTAAAAAAAAAAAATTAAGCCCATGCTGGGCAATTTAGTGATGTAGACCAGTCTCAAACAGAAACATTCTGGGGGGCTTGTAGGTTATTAGCTCAGTTGTTTAAGCTCCTGCTGGGGCAAACCCAGTCAGGCGCAGGGGACCACAGTTTGATCCCCAGCTCCCCATGCCTTACCAGAATGGCCCTTAAGGTAGCCTGAGCCAGCCAAGAAAAAAAAAAAAATCATTCTCAAATAAAAACATTTAAAAAAGACTCAGAGTAAAGACCTGGGTTTGATCCCTAGCACTGATAAACACACAAACAAACAAACAATAGATGACACAATCCAGCACTGTGCACTTGCCTGCATGGTAACTCATTCTCTTAAGAGTTCCAAAGCAGCATATTCCTTCTGATAATCACAATGCGGTTGCTTTCTTCCTTCGCCTGTTCCTTAAATGTTAACATTTTCTAGAGATCACATTTCAACTTTCCTCCCTCTCCCAGAACCAGGGACTGAACCCAGGGCCTTCACACTGGGCTGCACCCCTAGCCCCCTTTTTATTTTGAAACAGTTTCACGAAATTGCTATATTCTCCAAGGTGAGTTTAAACTTCCAATTCTCCAAGCCTTTCGAAGAAGAAGCCAAAAAGGCTATACACTCAGCATCCTCTAGTGTTTCTTCTTTTGAGAAGGCCTCACTGAGCAGTTCAGGCTGGACTTGGACTTCTCTATTTTCTCTCCATGATCTCATTCCATTCACTCCCCTGGATACAGTTATCATTTCTATGCTGAAGCGAATGAAAACCTACTGTGATCACTCCCTACTTTCCTACTTTGTTAATGACACACTGTCCGCCTTATTTTCCAAGCAAGAAGTCACATTAAATTTTTCTCAGAACCACTCAGTAAATACTGTCATATTTAACTCCTAAACACTTTGTCACTCCCTAAGTCAGGGACTCATCACTGACTCTCCCTCTTTTTTCTTATGGTGGAACTGCGAATTGCACTCAGGCCCTTTCGCTTGTCAGGCAAGCACTTATTCTACTAAGCCCTCTCCCCAGCCCCAACAAACCACTTTAAAATGCAAACTTTTGTTAGGCATGATGCAGCACACCTATAATCCCAGCACTATGGAGGCTGAGATAGGAAGCTCATTTTGAGTTTGCGGGCAGACTGGACTACAAAGTGAGCTCAGCCTGAACTGCACAGCGAGACCCTGTCTCAAAAAGACAAAAATCAAATCAAATAAATGTTTTCAGTCTGCCTCCTAACCTCTCACCTTCAAATCACACATAGCAAACACGGCCCACATTTTCCCTTCACCTTTACACATGCCCATCACGATACTTTTGCTGATCCTTTCCTCAACCATGAGTTCATTTTTTCTCTGCACTGGCAAACTAGCTTAGCTTTCAAGAACCTATTCAAAATCACCTTGTGTTAACTCACAGCCCCAAGTAGTTAGCCCAGCTCTTCACGGTTACCAACTATTATGTCCTACATTTTATTTATTTTTGGTGCTAGGAATCAAACTTGGAACCAGGCAGGCGCTTATACTATATCCCCAGGCCAGTTTTGCATTTTTGAGACGGGGTTACACTATGGAGTCCAGACTGACCCCGAAATGGAAATAAACCTCTTGCCTCAGCCTCCCTAATGCTGGGGTTATAGGTGTGCACCATGCCTGGTTTTACTGTTCGATAATTATTTAATCTGAAAGATATTTCCCATTATACTGCAAGTTTCCTGAAGGTAGAGACTGAGTGCCTGTCCACCTCTCTCTTTGCAGTGTTGGGGACTAAACCCCAGGCATTATGTATGCTAGACAAACACTATTACTGAGCTACACTACTAGCCCATTACACATTCCCAATGTTTGCCATTATGTCCGATCCATAGCAGTTCTTCAATAAGCATGTTAAATAACTGCTCTCCAATAAGACAAACCAAAGCACACAGGGTGACAGGCTTTGAGAAGCAGAGGGTTGCATAAATATCTGGAGAGAACTGGATCCTTTCAGCTGATCATCAGATAACAATCCCTCACCACAATCTGCTCCCCCCTCCCCCCAACGAGAAGCCACTTGAGAAAGAATTGGCTGCAGGATATTCGCGCAGGTCTTTGCAGAGGCTCCAAATCTAGATTTGGGGATGGAGTCTACACTGACACCAGAGAGACCCTGGAGTAAAAATGTAGCAAAGATTTCCTTGCCACTCCAGGTGGCCTAAGACACTGCCTGGACCCCACCGAGCAGCCCCCTCACCCTCAGCCGCGGGGACTCGGCCCTTCTGCCCCGCCCCCTCTTTCTTCCCGCCCCTCAGTATTTCCTCCCGCGGATCCCCTTCATAATTGGGATGCTCTCGCCACCAGGACTTCGAAGTCGTAGATCCTCTGGGCCCCGGCCCCCCACCACTCTATGACCCCTGACCCTCTTCTCTAGCTCGCTCTTACTGTCCAGATAATGTTCCAAATACATCCCAGCAGCCATCTTGAAGCAAAACAAAGCGACTTCCGACCTGCCCCGGAAGTGACTGGAAGAAGACAGGAGGGGGAGCTGGTCTTAACTTTCCGCCCTTAAAGAAAGCACTTCCGCCCCTAATAAAGACTCAGCCGGACACACCCGGCCCGACGGTGAACTTTCCTTGTGGCGTGTACATGCACGACTTTCACGGCGAAGCTGCTATAACCCGCTTCCGCCCGCACTACGACTCCAGTCCGCGACCGAAACAGGTATGACGTCACGGCAGTCGCCATTTTGCATTTTCTAGCAAACTTTTTCTTTCCCCTCCAAAAGGGGAAGATACGGTAATGGGGGGTAAAATCGTGTCTCGTAAGATTATGGCAGATTATGAATCTTTTAACCAGTGCAGGTCCTGGATAAAGTGACTCCTCTAAAGCTGCTAAGTTAAGGATTTGGAGGCCTTGCAAATTTAAACCCTGTTTCATTTCTTTGTACCTATGCCAACAGCTTTATGTATTATCATTATTTTGGTTCTGATGGTTGAACCCAGGGCTTCTCGGATCTTAAGCAAGCACTCTACCACTGAGCTATACCACTCATTATTTTAAACATTTCTTTGTAAAAGTACAAAAACTGCACAGTACTGTCTGTCAGTTCCTTTACTTGTACTCAAATACCTTCACAAATAAGAAAACATAACTTCTGACCTTGCCCTCACCTGTCTTAAAATTAAGGAAGGCTCCCCCCACCTCCACCCCTTTTAATGGTGGGATTAGAAGCCTGGAACGGGCACATGCTAGGCAAACACTACCTGAGTATAAACATTACCTGAGTATACCCCAACTCCTCATTTAGTGGAATTTAGGTGTTACGTTAACGTGATTCTCAAGGGCCTGAGACATTGCGCTGCATCACACAGATGGACCACTTAGATGCCATACATTATTGTAGTCATCTATAATGCAGTAAATACTTCATCACCATAAAAGTCAAAGGCATGACTGGCCATCACATTAGGGAAGTGGAATTCAAAGCCAGTAGTGTTTTGGATCCAAGTATTACCCTTAATTCACAATCCTTCATGATAGCTGATGTCACACGACAGGCTTTTTTTTTTTTTTGGCAGAACTGGAGATTGAACTCACGCCTTTATGCTTGCCAGGGAAGTGGTTATTCCACTGAGCCATCTCCCCAGCCCACATGACAGGCTTTTAATGATAGATTTTTCAGTCATACAATGTAGAGCCACTATGTAATGAAGGGCAAAGTGAGTTTTTCCTTGTAAACAGATGCTAAGATGCAACAAGACGCTCGACCTCCATCGCAGAAGTCATGCCACTGAACTGGTTGGATGTCATACCCTTGGTATTTCCTTTCTATACAATGAATGAGATTCCAGCTCAAATCTGGTGTTGAAGAGGCAATTATTACATATCTGGTTACATGTGACTCATTTGTGTCACACTTCAGACTGACACAACAGCTCTGCCTGGCCCCCAATGAAGGTACTGCTTGTACATACTTCACTAGGTACTGAACACCATCAGCTAGCAGTACTAGGCAAGACACCAGTTTTCAGATGTGAGCCCAGTCGCAGCCTCTTCAGTACTCAAAAAAAGTGTTTTTTGTTTTTTGTGGAACCAGGGATTGAACTCAGGCCCTTGCACTTGCCAGGGAAGCGCTTATTCCACTGAGCCATCTCCCTGGCCCTAAGTTTTTAATTTTACAAAAGCAAACATTCACAACAGGGCCATGTTTTACTGCTGCGTAGCCTGGAACCACTGGTGGGAGCACATTAATCCATCACTTAACAGGGGGAGCAGCAACATGGCCAACTGTGGTCAACGGCAGAGGCAAAGTGGAAAGCCTAAGACTGATATTCTGCTCCTCAGTGCTCACTTTACTAGGATGTTCTGCTCTCAGAACTGGCCTGCATGTGGGAGGGGAACGTGATTAGCACTATGCTACCCTTGGCAAGCAAATTTTGGCTTAAGTCTATGTAATTCAAGCCGGCCTTTCAAGTCTTGGGGAACTTACTCCCTCAGCCTCCAGTGCTGGGATTATAGGCATGAGCCCAGATGCCCAGCTTCTATGTTTCACAATGTTCATCCACCTGAGCCCACCATCTATAATTTCCATCACTAGAAACATTTGGTTTGCAAAGTCTACTGAATATATGTATGTGCACATATTGCCAAGTAACTGGGAGGCTGAGGCAGGAGTGAGGCCCTCTCAAGGGCCCACGTACATTTCCTAGTTCTTTCAGATAGGGAGCACAGTTGCTTTATTAGTGCTTCACTGAAACCTCTTCTCACACTTAGGCAGTGCAGTCTTCATGACAGAATCTGCATATGGAGGTGCTCACAGATCAGTATTCAGAAGGGAATGAAGATGTGTTCTTCTACAGCTGTGGAGTCACACGGGTCTCAGCACACCAGCATTCACTCCTCACACTATACTCGTAGAGCCTCAAATGTGCCCAAATAGCTTCTCCCATATTTATTCACATCAGCAGCTCCACTGCCTGTGATCCTTTTACATGAATTTATTTCTGTACAATGTTCTAAAAACATCCCTTGGTTTGTACATAAGATTTTTTTTCTCCATTTTTAAATTGCTGTATAACAACTGGTTTCCTGATTGTTTTCTCTGAAATCTGCTATGATTAAAAAAAAAAAAAGGCAAAGGGAAATAAAAATGCCATGGCCAGAGGACAGGGTGAATTTTTAAAAAAAACAAAAATAAAATAAGACATCAAATATGAAAATTCTCAGATAATGCATTTATAAACACAGAAATGGTTACAACAAAGATGGCCGTGATGAGCGGGTGTATATATATATATATTTTTATATATATATATATATATTTATTTATTTATTTATTTATATATAAATCCGTGTCCGGCATCTGACCGTGGCACCTCGGGAGCTACATCCAGTCCTGTGTTTGCCCTGAACTCTCCCTTCTCCACAACACTCTTGTCCTTGGGCCTACAGAAAACACAGAGCCCCACAACTCCTTGGGGGCTGGTGCATGGAGAGGAGTGCAGGGACTTGGTGGGCAGAGGAGGAGGAAGGGGCTCTCAGGAAAACCATAACCCACAAGCCTCGATCATCTGGAGGAATCGCTGGCCCCTTGGGGACCACATCTCAGCCCTTGCCCCATATAAACAAAAGGAGGTCTAGTACCCACCCAAATCTCCTATAAGTAGTAGGTAGGAAGTGGAGTGAGACTAGGGAAGAGAAGGGCTCTCAGGCTAGAGCACACAAGAAACCACTGTTCTTCTGAAGGCAAGCACAGGACTAGAGGCAGGTTGCACACAAGGCTCCCTTCTGTTATCTGAGGAAGCCAGCTTCTAGTCTTCTGTCACCCCAAACTCAGGATGAGGAGGCAATGGACAGGTTAAGTGCCCGTAACAGGCAAATTTCTGTGAGGTCACAGCAAACCCTTCCTGTGAGCACCAGCCCCCAATTTTGAAAAGCTCTTCTTAGAAGGGGGCTGCTGACAACACTATCAGCTCAGTATTCCTGTGCCAATCAGAGGGCTGATGTTCCTTTTGATGAGTGAGTTGAGAACAAAGATGGTCTGCAGTGAAGAAGAGCTGTGCCTGAGGCCCAAGAAGACAGAACCGAAGCTTGTCCAGGAAGAGGACTTTGGCCACCATTTGAGGTTGGAGAAAGAAGGGGCCAAAACTCTTCTTTTCCCAGTGGATGGCAGTATGGATCTCTTAAGAGCTGGCCAGGTGTTCCACCTGGATGGTGCTGGTGGTGACAGTGAGGCAGATGTCCTTATGGTGCTCCGATGTCTTATAGGGCGTGAGGTCAAAGGAGCACTGGGGTGGAGGGTTGGGGTTGCTATCCCCAGCGCCCCCACCCTGGGGAGCTGTTCCAGGGGACTGGAAGTGCGGTGGCTGTGGCTGCTGCTGCTGCTGTGATGCCTGGGAGACTTGGGCCTGGGCCTGAGCCTGGGCCTGAGCCTGGGCCTGGGCCTGGGCCTGGGCCTGGGCCTGGGCCTGGGCCTGGGCCTGGGCCTGGGCCTGGGCCACTGCTGCTGCTGCCGCTGCTGCCTGTACTTGTTGCTGGAGATCAGGAGGGTTGTGTTTGCGCATGTGTTTCATAAGGTACGTCTCCTGAGGAAATGGTAAAAAGAAGTTGAGGGGTAAAAGGAAGAGATCACTGTTATCAGCATCCTGGGCTCTTACCCTATGTCAAGTGGATAATATTTACAGAGATAGTCCTGAGTTGGGAGGAAGCAGAACTGAAGTAGCCCTTTGAGATTCTGTTCTGTAGAAAAGTAGGTATCTTTAGAGGACACTGGACATTCAATGGCAGAAGGAAAAGGTGCCATTTTATTTTTCTCAGAAATATCTGGAGCAACTTTACAACTTTTTTCTGAAGCCTAATAGAACATATCTGAAATCTTTCTTCCCAAACATTTCAAGTGGTTTTATTTTGCTTCATATTGAAATAAAATGAAGAATCTAAGCTGGGTGTGTTGACATACACATCTATAATCCCAGCATTCATGAGGCTGAGGCAAGAAGACTGATGTGAGTTCAAGGCCAGACTGAACTACACAGTGACACCGTGTCTCAAAAATATTTAAAGAAAAAAAAAAAAAAAAAGAAAACCTGGGCCTGCTGGTGCTGGCCCAGGGACACGCTGAAATGGTAATTGAGACGGCATGGTGGCACATGCCTGTAATCCCAGCACTTGGGAGGCTGTAAACAGGAGAATTACTGAGTCTGATTTAGTAGTGAGACTCTGAACACACTATAGACCATTCCTCAAACATACAGGAAAAAATAAAAAATCCACATTACTCATTATAAGTGAAGGGGACCAGGCATCCCGTAAATCCCTCAACGTAGGTCTTATTATTTCTCTTCTGGACCTCATTTTTTGTAATAGATCTTTATCCAGAGAAAGGGGCATAGAAGACTGCTGTCTTAACAGTACTATGTGGAAGAAATCAACACTCACCGATGTGTATGCCCGACTACAGATCGTGCACGTGTACACCTTGGCATGCTTCACCGTATGCGTAGATAAGTGCACCTCCAGTGAGGCTGCATCTGTGTACGCTCGATGACAGTTGTGGCACTTGAAGGGTTTATCTTTGTTATGCTGCCGTCTGTGGGACTGAAAAAATCAGGAGAAAGCAAGATGAGTGTGTGACACTCTCTCCTTCACTCTCCCTGACCTTTATGGAGGGCCTGAGCTAAGTGTCAGGCCTCCCAGTGTGCTTTTAAAGGCAGGGGAAATGGCCTCCATGGAACTTGGGGAATTAAAGGGCAGGAAGGTGGAACAAGAACATACATCATGTAGCACATACCTACCAGATTTCTGAAAGAACTGAACTTAAACCTGCTGTCCCTACACAGGTGTGGATTCTGCAAAGTAAGGCACAGGGATCTCTAGAGAACACTAGGAGCATTTCAAGAGCCCAAAGGATTTAAATGTTTATTAGCTCCTAGAATGTCCCACCACTGGGCTATTTCCTTAACTCCTTTAATATTTTGAGACAAGACCTTGTTGTAGGTGTTTGCCACCATACAGCTGTATATAAGGTATGATTGAAAAATATGGTAAATTTTTGATTAAAAAGTTATTATGGACCAGAATGGTGGTGCACACCTGTAATCACAGCAATCAGGAGGCTGAAGCAGGAAGATCACTGAGTTTGAGTCCAGCCTGTGCTACACAGTAAGTTCAAGTTGTTATAGTTCAAAAAAAGAGAAAGACAAACAGGATTTTCAGAGGAATTAAGTGCAGTATATTTTTTATTGCAATAAAATTTTTAAAATTTCAGTATTTCAATCACACCTCATACATTTTTAGTAATATTAAGCACTGAACCCAAAACACTGACTCTGAGCTACATCCCCAATCCTGTATGCTATTCTTTTTTAAAAAGATAGTACTAAGTACTTTTTAGTGTCTTAGTTTCACAATACCTATGTAGACAGGTATACACACAGCCCAAAGCTCTTTGGGTGCCTCAGTAACTTTTATGAGGATACCTATGAGGTCTGGAGATAGCTCACTGGCATAAGCACTACCTAGTACCTCAAAAAAGGAAGAAAAAAATAAAAAGGATACCAATGAAAAGCACTACGTTAGTCACAGGCCTGACTCCAAGCCTCAGTCAGACTTTGGTTTTGGAGGAAAGTGAAACATTTACCTGCAGATTGGAGAGTTGTGTGAAGGCTTTTTCACAGCCTGGGTGTGCACATTTATACGGTCTATCACCGGTGTGGATTCTGCACAGGATGAGAGAAGAGACAGAGAATGGGTGTCAGCAAGACCACGTGGGGACTGGGCTCCTGCGCAGGCCTCCACAAGGCCTTCCAGCTGCCCCGGAAGCAGTTCATCAGGAGGCTCCACCTGGCTCTTTTGACCTGAGCAGTTTCTCACACCTGACTTGACTGCTGCTGTATGGCTCAGATCAGGGTGAGCACCCCCAGCTGATGAAGGAAGGCTTAAGGCTTCAGCATCCACAGATGGGCAGGCCATGATTTGGCATGCATGCCCACAACAACAATAATTATCCTAGTACACATTTAGCAATGTAAGATACACGTGATCTTGACCAAAAGCCCAAGAAGTGATTCAGAAACACAAAGTGAACACAATAGCAAGGAAAAAGAAAAATATAAAATTCTTCCATCTCTGAACAGGCAGAAACTATCCCTCAGTCTAGAGCACCACTTTCAGAGAAGGCTCTGGTAGCAAAGAAAAGCAGAGTTATGTTGACTACACACACCAGGGATATTAATGAGAAATCATGGAGATCTGATGAGCTATTCCCAGCTCACCCTTCTCATGGCTGCACATCACTTGATTAGTACCAATTTGACATCTTCCCCTAACCCTCTGCTGAGATGAGCCCAAGACTGGAGAGTACACCAATACTTGCTCTTCATCATGGAGCTCAGAACCACCTCCCTTGGACCTCTGTTATAATGGAACAAAGTCTGACCACTCTTCTTCAAGCAGGACATCTGATCAATTTTAACTTGAAAATGTTGCATCCACAAGAGGCAGGATGAGATGGCCTCTAGATTCCAATTCAGATTGATCTAGCACACCACAGGAGACCATAAGCTCTTCTAGTTGGCAGGCTCCCTACTTCCTGGCCACTTCAGGTTTGTGAGATGAAATGTGGGCATCCTTATAAAGTTGCAGCTTTTTCATCTTCTGCTTGGTGATTCTCTGTGATATTTAGCACATGTTTTGTTCTGGTCTTGACTTCTGGCATCCTTTGGAACCTTGCTTGTTGCTGTGGGTGTCAACAGGACGGTGCCAGCTGGTATCTCCTATTCATAACTGGTACTCTACAAGTAAGGGGCATGGCCTTCTCCAATGAAATGCCTCTGCTTTGGCAACAAAGAGGAAATCTTGCAAGACATGTGCATGGATATTTTCATGGAGGGAAACAAGAGAAAGAAAAGTTCTGGCTTCAGGTGTCTCTGCCTCCCCTGATCAGGGATATCACACAGAGTATTTCCTGGAGGTAACTCTTGTCCCAGAAAGGCTCACTTCATCACTTGAGTCTCCACTGTAGATACTTGGTCATCTTTCTCTCCGACGTCAGCCACGGTTTCCTCCAGTCAGGCCTCTCCCCCGCCCCCCGCATGCGGGCTGTTGTGTGTCCGGGCTGGGGGTAGGGAGGGCATGCCAGCGGGGCGGGTCAGTAGCCCGCCACTCTCCCTTACCGTGTGTGCTGCTGGAGGTGGGAGAGCTGGCGGAAGGCCTTCTGGCAGTAGGAACAGTTGTAGGGCTTGGCCCCCGAGTGGATACGGAGGTGCTGGGCCAGGTAAGAGGTGTTGGCGAAGGTCTTGGAGCAGTGTGGGCACTTGTGAGGCTTGATGGTCTCCGTGTGCATCTTGGAGTGGATCCTGCCGGAGGAGAGGGAAGGGGGGAGGAGGGAGCATTTCGACACCATGGGCTCTGCTCTTTGCTGGGTGAAATGATGTTGCTTGGCAGATGACAGCGCCCCCTCCTCCCTCCTCCCAAACACGCTCCAGCCTGGAGAGGCTAATGAAGAGGACACCCAGGTCTAGGTTGTTGCTGATGGTAAGTCGATGGCTAGAATGGCAGTGAGATGATGAAGAGCTGCGACCCATGGCTTCTGGTAGCATTAAATTTATCCAGTCTTGTCAACCCTTGGCTTTTTCCTAAGGTCACACACTCACCACAGATACCCTGCTTCCAAATAGTAATTTGAACATAGACCAATACCGCCTGTTCCCCATGGACCTGAAGTTGAATGCACACCTTGGTTCTGAACTGAAGCATATAGTAAAATCAGGGCCTGCTCTGCAGAAGACTTCCAAACAGAGAAACCACAAATTGTTCCAGAATCTGCAGACCACAATTTTCCAGCCCCCCCAAACCCCCACTAGGATATAGTTTTATTTTTGTCACAAACAGTAACAGGAGAGAATTAAGGATTCCAAAGGGCAAAAATGAAAGGCAAAAAAGAATACATGTGGAAAGAGGAGTTGGTATAGGCAATGTGGCCTTGGGGAGGGGATCATAGCTGGACAGTGGGCAGAACCGAGAGCAGCCTTACCGGGTGTGCTGCTGAAGGTGGGAGAGCTGGCGGAAGGACTTCTCACAGAAGTTACAACTGTAGGGCTTGGCCCCTGAGTGGATACGGATGTGCTGGGCCAGATAGGAGCTATTGGCGAAGGTCTTGGAACAGTGTGGGCACTTGTGGGGCTTGGTCTCGGTGTGTGACTTGGAGTGGATCTGCATCTCCGACTTTGAGTAGAATGTCAGGGAGCACATCCGGCACCTGGGCCAAGTTAGGCAGCAGTCAGAACCCTTTCCGTCAGGAGCGCTGCTAAACCCTCCCTCCACTTCCCAGAGAAGTCATTATCTGAACTGTTTCCTAACCGTGAGGCCCTTGAGGATAGTTCATTATTCATCTTTACAGCCTAAGCTTCTAACATATTTCCTAGCACATTGTAAATAATATTTGTTGAATGACTTGTCTCCCTAAGTGAACAACAAGAATTCAACCTTGATAGGCAGAAAAATATGGGGACCTAGGTGGATATAGCTTTTACTGGGCCAGAAATATCTATCCTGACTTCAGCCTTCAAAAACTTTCTCAGCCAGGCGTGGTGGGCCAAGCCTGTAATCCCAGTACTTGATAGGCTGAGAAAGGTGAGTTGTTGGGAATTCAAGACCAGCCTGGACTACAAAGTGAGCTCAAGGCCAGCCTGAACAGCATAGTGAGACCCTGTCTCAAAAAGACAACAACAACAACAACAACAAAAAAAAAAAACCCCACAAAACAAAAAAATCTCCTTTCTCTAATTTCTCTATGTATAGCCCTGAAGAGTATGATGAAGAATTAGATTCTCTTATCACTAGAGGTTTTTCCTACTTTTGGTGATGATTCCTAGAAAGATGGAGACAGAGAAGTCTCAAAATTATCTAGAAGGGCTTTTCTAAACCATCTGTATCTGGCCTCTACCCTACTACTACATTTCATCAATCACCAAGCCCAATCTCCCCGGCCTCCACAAGCCAAGGCAGATGGCAGTAGTTCACTGTCCTGTCATGTCTTTTGGAGAAAAAGGTTTGCTAGACAATGAACTTCCAGGCTCAAATTCTCTTTCCTAGCACAAGAAGCCAATGTCAGCACTCTGGGATGGCATCAATAGTACCCAGGGGATTTCATTTATAACCTGGGTTGGTGACTCTTCTTCCTGTTCTGACACTGTCCAACAGTATCAGACAAGGAAGCCTCTGTACAAGCAAAGTCATGGGTCTCCAGGCTTTATTGGGTAAAGCTTATTTACATGTGAGCTAGAACCATGTCATTTCCATCAACAACTCACCAGTATACAAAGTGGGCCAGGTAGAAAGGGCAACAGCCTAAGCAAGGCGACTATAGGAAGTGCCTCTTCTCTGGGTTCTCCCCGCTCTCGAAGAGGGACTTGGGGAGATATACTATTGATACCTTCTCTATGTGTCTATGTTTTCAATGTCAGGAGTTTTTAAAGGATAACTGATGTAAAAACTTAAAAAAAAAAACACTGAATTCATCAGAGAAAATGACATCATAATTAACTGGGTATGGCCCTATGTTAATGTTAAAATTCCCATCATCTGTGTCACTTCCCATCTTTTTAGTGACCTGATAACTCTGAAGGAAACCTAAGTTCCAGCCTGTCAAGAACTGGCTGGTGTCTAAGCTGCCCAGTTACTGCATGGGTAGAGGGCAATTCTGTCTGTAGTCAAAGTGGTACACAGAACACAGTCAATGGGAGTCTGGATAACCCACCTCTGCTATGACAAAGTTATAAGCCTGCTCATTAACTGAGATCTGAGATCTTCCTGAGATTTCATCTTCCTGGTCTATAACAATTTTCGCTTCTTTGAAGGACCGGCTAAAGGTAGGTTAGTTAAGCCTTCCTCAGATATAGAATAACATTAATGCTAACAGCTTCAGTGTTAATGGAGAAGCTCGTGCTACCAAATATTTCACTCAGGCTGAGATTAACCCCAGACCCCCAGTGTCACTCGGAGGGGAACTATACTAAAGATATGGCACAGATTTTTCAATGATTGCCAGAACTGAGTCAAGAAGAAAAATAGTGCTAGGTACTGAACCCAAGAGTTTGCACATGCTAGGCAAATGCTTTACCAATGAGCTGCACACGCAGCTCTGACATCTTGATTTTAACTTAAATAAAATCTCATGGGGCTTGTTTATCAGGTGTTAAACATACAACCATGCCCTTTTGTCATCCAATTTTCCAAATACACAAGAATCTGCCAAGTTTCAGTTAACTGACAATAGGGAACAGTTTCCTTAAAAAAGGGAACAGTTTCCACAGGTACCAAATATAAAAATGAAATAACAATAGTTGCCACTTCTTGTGCCTGATACTGTCAGACACTGGCCAGTACATTATCTTTTTTTTTTTTTTCTTTCCTGAGATGGGGGGATCCTCGCTAGGTAGTTTGGACTGGCCTTGAATTTGTGGCAATTCTCCTGCTTCACTGTCCTGAATGCTGCAATTTCAGGTGTGTGCCACCATGCATAGCACTGGTTATTCCTCACAGTGACCTGACAAGTTATTACCCCTGTCTGTTTTACAGAAACACAAAGGCTCAGAAGGCAAGGAAGAGGTTTATTCCCTATATAGCCATGAGACAACCTAACACATGATCCTTGATACTAGAACTGCTGAAACAAAGGCTAGAGCGATCCCCCAGCAGGTAACCATTACCATACAGGCTGAGCATCACTAATACAAAAGTTCACAATATAAAATACTCCAAAGTTTGTAACTGACATGACATCACAAGTAGAAAATTCTATACCTGACCTCATGTGATAGATGGTAGTCAAAATGCAAGCTTAGTAAAAGTACTATATAAAATTACCTTCAGACTATGTATTACATGTACACAAAACAAATGAATTTTGTGTTTGGGCTCAAGTATCACCCCATGAAATTTCCTTATGTATGTATGTGCAAATATTCAAGAATTGGAAAAAATTCCAAAACACTTCTTATCCCAAGCATTCAGAAAAGCAATACTCAACATTATTTCCAACTTTGGAATCCTATCAACTCAGAATAAAAGGCTGTTAATGCAGTGCACTGGATGATTGTAAAGAAATCTGCATCAAGAGAATTGTGGCAGTGGGCTGCTGGCAGGGGACAGAAAGCCAGCACCTTACATTTCTGGGTGACTTACTCCTGCCCTTCACATCTAACACAGTAAGAACACAGCCTTGGAGGCTTGTTCTTGGACACAATGGCCACTCTGAATTATTGTTCTGGGTTTTTTTCCCTAAGATGCTCAGGACAATTTTAGATGATTTTCTCTCAAAACTTTCCCCAAGATATATAAGCATGTGACTGACCTGCCCATTGCATACTCTGAACAAAGAGTCAGAGACAAGTTGGCTCGCCCTGAATATTGCCCTCGATGGCCTGTGCTTGCCAGTAGAGACAAACTCTATGACCCCTGCAATGGAGATGGTGACCCACATGTGCAAGAGCAGTATTCTCAGAGATTAAAGACTGCTCTAGAAAACGTAAGCTCTCAGTTTCTGAAGAACATTGTATATCTACAATACAATCTGTCATCTTCAATTTTAGTTCCCTTTAGTCATCCAAGTATGGGGTCGGGGCCTGGGGAGATGGCTCAGTTGAATAAGCGCTTCCTTGACAAGCGCAAGGGCCTGAGTTCAATCCCCAGTTCCGCGAAAAAAAAAAAAAAAGGTTATCAAACTTTTGGCCTGGGGAGATGGCTCAGTTGAATAAGCGCTTCCCTGACAAGCGCAAGGGCCTGAGTTCAATCCCCGGTTCCGCAAAAAAAAAAAAAAAAAAGGTTATCCAAGTATGGGGTCTTTTAAGAATTCAAAAAAACACTAAGGGTATGGAAAGTACTATCAAGCCTCCTTCCAACTAGTCATATTCCTTTTCATACCATTTGGGAAGTCCAAAGATAACTGTCACATGAATTCAAAAGCCAAACAAAAACAGAACCTAGGAAAATAAGGGGCCAGAGAAATAGCTCAGAGGCATAAGCACCTACCTGGCAAGTACAAGGACCCAAGTTTGATCTGATCCCCAGCCCCACAAGCCATGTGGTCTCGCTCCAGAGGTGGGTGTGGTGGCACACACCTATAATCCCAGCACTCAGGAGGTTGAGCAAGGATCACAAAAAGTTAGCACAAGTCCAGCCCAAGAGACCCTCAATAAACAAATAAATAAATTAATTAATTAATTTTTAAAAAAACTAGGAAAATCAGAGGACCTTGACTTGTCAGAAGGGCTGGAGGAGGGAGTTGGAGAAGCTTCCCATACTTTCAACAGCACTTTTTTTTTTTTTTTTTTTAAATGTATTTGGTACAGGGTTTCACCACACAGCTTGGACTCATAGTGATCCTCCTGCTTTCAGCCTCCCCAGGACTGCAATTACAGGCATGCACCACAATGCCCAGGCTCAATGGCCAGCTCAGTGTGCCTGGGAGTGGGGCCAGCACAGCATGTGGTGCCAGGCGTGGAACCCTAGTCCCTGTGCTTGCCTAACAGCACATTTTATACAGATGGCACTCCATGGTTCTGTGACCTTACTTTAATTGAACACACAAAATCCTAGATTTCTACACAATAAGCTTAAAAGGGATTTTTCATACTATCAATATATAAATCCCTTTAAATGAGTCAAACTTATCAGGTACCTTTATAACATGACATGCTGTAAACACTTTCCAGGAATACTTATTAAGTGGGGTGCACCTGTAATAATAAAGTTGCAATAAACTATTATGACCTGGACTAGTACTGCAACATTCATTATGTTCTGCACAGCAACAAAGCCTTTGTTTTCATGTATGGAGATTATTCAAGCCATTATTGCAGCTAATTTCATTAAAGCTATATAATGCAAATAAAGTAAATGCTAAGTGATGACAATTTTTCATCTTTCTGAAGTTCTCAACATTTTAAAGTTCACCTGATACACACACTCCTAACAAATGGGAGATATAAACAGGATTCTCCCTATTCCACAGATGAGGAAACTGAGGCCCAGAGAGGGGGGGAAGGACTTGCCCAGGGTCACACAGCAAGTTCGTGGTGGAGCCGGGAACTGAATCCATGAGCCCAAGGCTCTGTCCATTTCCTGTGGCGCAGTTCCCTTCGCTCCTAAAATGGGAACAACATTGCCCATCTCGGTACTAAGGACAGATTCCATCTCCCAGCCATGCACATCTGTCCCTGTTTGCATCCAATCTGTGGGAATGGTTATTCTACTGTGTATACTGGGCCCAAACCCAAACCCACAAGGGTCCCTGACAGCTCAAAATGATTAAGATTTTCAATCAGGCAAAGGACAGGGCATTTACTTGTATAATTATTTATGCATAGTACCATATGCAAATCTGCAGACAATGCCTTTTAGTAACAACTTAAGAGAAAGTAGAGGATCAGAATGACTTCCATGAATTAGAAGACAGTCATTTTATAAGCATATATTCCCAAAGGGGGAAATATCTTATTCCTTTTACTTCTTTATATAGACCTCTCCCATTGGCCCAACCATGAAGGGTAAGGCAGACTCCAGGCTCGATACGGTCCAAAAGCTGGTAGACTGCACACAGGTTAGGTTAGGTGCTTACCTTTCTTAGGAAAATGAGCACAGGAAACAAAGCGAAAAAAGAGTTACAGAGTCTCAAACCTGGTCTAAAAGCCTTATTATGAGACATTATCCTGTCACTCAAGTTAGTCATGGGGCCAAGGATATAGCTCAGCAGCACCTGCCTGGCATGTGCAAGGTCCTAAGTTTAATTCCTGGTACCAAAACCAAAACCAGTCATGGCCACTAACTACCAAAACTGGGTTAAAAAATGAAAAGGGGAGGAGTTACACTTAAGAGAAGTGATAGCAGTCCTGTCTTCCTGGCCTGCACTGGAACACCTCACATGCACATGTACAGCTCTGAGCTAGGAAGCTGTTTGTGTTGAGCCTGGCTGGGGTAAGACAAAAATCACAGGGGAAGTGGAGACACAATCCTTACCCTATCCCACCTCTGACTCTGATGCCTACCTGTAAGTCTTGCCGTCTTTCTGATGGTCATTGTCATCCTCAGGGGAGAGGACATAAGGGTCATTCATCTCAGGAAGCCCTGATTCTAGCATCCGCTTCTTCTTGCGGCCCCGTGGGGGCTTAGGAGCCACAGTGCCACCTCCACCACCACCTCCACCTCCTTCCTCTGTGAGGGTGGATGCTACCTTCTTGGAGAGATCAGGGACCACCTGCAGGGCTTGTGAGCCATGGGGAAGAGCTGAGACAATCATGGGAGCCGAAATGGGGAAGCTCTGAGCTGATGAGGCTGTGGTCACAAGAGAGCCTGAGGGGGATGTGATTACCAAACCAGGACCTAGGATTGGGAGAAAGAGACAGTGTCATGTTGTGCCGTTCTGATCCAAATTGTTTCAACTTATTTCCCCCTAGATAGCTGTCTAATTAACCCCTTGCCACCCCTCCCCATCCCACAATGCATAGGAAACCCCAAACCCTATAGAAAAATAATGACCTTAGGTCCTAACCCCTGTCCCCACCCCCCTGGTAACAATGAAATTTACCCCTTGATTGACTCCCTTCTCTTCTCCACCTCTGAGAACAGGAGACTCCTTGATTCAGAGAAGGAAAGAATGTCACCTCCTCAAAGGCAGGGACCGCATCTTCTACTTCTTTGTATCCATCCCCCACAAATCCTAGCACATTGCTAGGCACACAGTAGGCACTTAATAAAAATTTGATTGAGCAATCATACACACACCCCACACCCATGTCCTCAGAGCCCTCCAGCCTGGGGTCCTGATCGTGGAAGATCAACACCTCAGATTGGAGAAGAGCAGAGGTGCTCACCAGCAGTCATCAGTCCCGTCGACGGCACCGGGACCACTGTGATATTCTGGGTGACAGATGCCTGACTGTGTGGGGTAAGCTGCTCTGACTTGGACTCTGTGTCCATGCTGATGCCTGAGGGCAGAGACACTGAGGCAGGCACTGTTAGCAAGGTGGGGTAGTGAGGTGGGGCCAGCCCACAGCCCTTCTCTGGCAACAACTGATCCTTCATCTTGTTGATGAACATTGTATTCTCAATCTGAAAGAGAGTAAAGAAAAGAAAGCTCTTCAGATTCACAGTCTGATTTTGCCTGTTCCCTAAGCACTTTTCAATCTTTCCTCCCTGGAGATCAAGGGATAATGATAATCTAGATCTTTGCACCTCCACACAAAAGCCAAGACAGAAACTCTACTAAGCTCACAGCGACAGGCCTCGGTGATAGACTAGTGTCTGCCTTGTGTCACTTCAGACTAGACATCCAACCTGCTCTCTCAGTAAAGATACTCACTCCTCAGAGCTGAAAAGTAAAGGACAAGGGAAATAAACCCTACTAGGAGCTGAGGAGATGGCTCAGTGGAATAAACACTTCCCTAGCAAGCATAAGGGCCTGAATTCAATCCCTGGTTCCACCAAAAAAAAGAAGAAGGAAATAAACCCCACTTACCTGTCCTGAGACTGTGGGGATAGAAGGCCAGAAATATGGGTTAGAATTGAAGTGAGATTCTTCCATTCTACCTGAAGGAAGGAAGGAAGAGCATATCACACACAGGAAGAGGTCTGCTGAAACTCAGCCATGGAGCAGGGTGCTGAGGACTGTTGGTCTCTTCTTGGCACCTGACCATGCACCTAGGAATCAATGGTCAAGACAGCATCTAGCATGCCAGTGCCGTTGGTCAGAGTTACTCAGCACTCTCTTCCGCCTTTCCCATACTCCTTAAATCTATCCTCCTTAAAATACAAATTTCAAAGATTTCCCCCAAAAAGGCTACCTTGGTAACTGCTTGTGACAGAACTATACATGTCTCACAGAGCCATAGGTGTGACAAGCTCCAAAGAAACAGAAGTGGTAGTGCTTTCCTTTGCTGACAAGAGAAATGAGGTCATGGGAGAAACGGTATGTGCCCAAGGTCACATGAAACAAATCACCAACTGACCTGAAAATAGCCAGAATACCTATTCCGCCTTTCCCATACTCCTTAAATCTATCCTCCTTAAAATACAAATTTCAAAGATTTCCAACCAAAATATTTAACTTCTATGGTACTTAAAAAGGGTTTAGGCCGAAACAGTAAGCCCTTAAGTTAATAAGGAATGCAGCTGATAGAAACCAGACCCAAGTATTATATTAATACCAGGTTAATATATTTATGGGGATAACACCATGTGGACCCTACCAAGGTAAAACAACATCCAATGCATTTCCCTGGATATGAGACATGTGAGGGCGAGCGGTAGGAACCAAAGCTACCTCTATTTTTCTACCTGTTTAAAGAATAGTTTTAACACCAGTAGTGATGCTCTATATTCACACATAAGGAGTTTCAGAATAGTACTAGACTCTTTTCTTTTTTTTTTTGTCTTTTTGAGGCAGGGTCTCACTATGCAGTTCAGGCTGGCCTTAAGCTCACTTTGTAGCTCAGGCTGGTCTTGAACTCACAACAATCCTCCTGCCTCAGCCTCCTGTACTAGACTCTTACTTTGTATTTCTCACTTTGTTTCTGAGAGTTCAATTTTTCTTCCTGTATGTGGAGAATAATTAAAGTTAAAAATTTGGGGGACTGGCCAGCTAGCTCAGTGGATCAAAATGCCTCCTTCGGCAGAAGCAGGAGCCAGGAGTTCAATCTCTTGCCTGATGTGCTACCCACCACCCCACCACACTCTGAGATAGCGATTGAGATTGGGCATGGTGGTGCCTGCCTGTAATCCCAGTGCCTGGGAGGCTGAAAAACAGGAGGATCACTATGAGTCCAATCTATGTAGTGAGACCCTGTACTAAATAATTACAAAAATAAAATAAATTTTTCTAAGAAGCCGTTCAATCCCCAGTTCCACAAAAAAAAAAAAAAAAAAAATTCTAAGAAGCCAAGAATGGTAATCCCAGAACTCAGGAGGCAATGAATTTGAGGTCACCTGGGCTGCATAGTGAATTTAAGACCAGCTTAAATCATATAGCAAAATTATGTCTCCAAAACATTTTGGAAGAATTCTGTAAGAACAAGAGAAGTAATCCCTTAGAATGACATGGACAAGTTACAAAGCATACAGAGTCCAGGCACCCTACCACTCCTTTTCACACTCTGATCTCTTCTCCTGTGAGACTGAATGGCAGGAAGCTGGCCAAGAGTAGCTCCTCCTAATTTTGAACCAACTCTCACAAGATAGTGGAGAAGACATAAGACTGGTGGAATGGAGGAGAACCCAGGAAATAAACATCACCACAAAATTGGCAAATGTTTAAGGAGGGGGATTTAATCATTACACATAGTATACATGTATGGAATTATCACATTCCACCCAATAATCACATACAATTAGTGTCAGTTAAAAAAATTACCAGCCAGGGGCTGGGGAGATAGCTCAGTGGTCTAAGCACCTGCTGAGCAAGCCCAAGGACTTGGATTTGATCCCCAGTACTACTGCATGCCATGCTGCCTGCCATGCTGACCAAAACCAGGCATGGTGCCGCAAGCCTGTAATCCCAACACTTGGGAGGCTGACACAGGAGGATTACTATGAGTCTAAGCTGTGCAGTGATACCCTGTACCAAATAACAAAGAGAGAGAGCCCCAGAAGGGACTGGTTCCAGCATCGTACTCCACTATCAAAGTGCAGATACTCAAGTTCTTTAAAAAACAGTACAGTGTTTGAGGATAACCTACATAGGGAGTACAATTCCTAGACTACTTACACTACTGCAGTGTAAATGCTTTATAAACAGTTATTCTACTGAACTAATGTTTAGGGCATAATGATGAAGAACAAAATATCATGTTGAACACAGCAGTGCCCTCACCCAATAACATACAGCAGTGCAAATCAGCCAGGCCCCAACATTTCGGTGGATTCCATAAATACTGAGGCCCAACTGAGCACTAAGCTAAATGGTTCCCACACAGATGCTAATAATCTAGTCTTTTCAGCCTTCTACCATTAAAGGGATTTCAATCTCATTGTAGCTTCAGGAGATACAATCATGCCAAGTTTTGGGGGAGGCAATAGTCAGGTATTCTATGTTCGTGTCTTCCCATGTCCCTGGTAACAGAATTTATCATCCAAAAAGCAATCAGGTATTGCTTGGGAAATAGCTCAGTGGCATAAATACCTGCCAGGCAAGCCAAGGTCCTGAGTTCAATTCCTGGTACCAAAACACAATCAAGTATTGAATGACTTCAGTGTCAGTGGGTTCCACACATAGATTCTGAAAATGATGCTAAAGGTTCAAACCTTTACACCACAATCTGTCAAATCTTCTAGCTGAAACAAATGAAATAGACAAGGGTGAAAATGGTAACTGATGGAATGACTAGAGTAAAGAATTGGGCTGGCCAGCAACAGAAAAGTCTAATATATAATTTCTCCCTAAAAAATGAAGAAAGTTGCAGAGTGTGGTGGCACACAACCTGCTAAGTTCAGCCCTTGGGAGAACAAGGCATATCTCAGCCAGCCTGGGATGCACAGTTCGCTGAAGACCAGGCTGAACTACACAGTGAGACCCTGTACCAAAAGAAAAAAAGGTGGGGAGGGATGGTGGTAGCTCAGTGCAAAGTCCCTGTGTTTGATCCCCAACACCACCAAAAACAAAACAAAAATGTCAAGGAAGTAGGAGAGGCAAGATTGTGCATGCTTGCAGTCTCAGAACACTCACAGCTGAGGCAGGGAGATCATAAGCTCAAGCCAGAGATACACCACAAGACCCTGCCAAAAAAAAAATTCAAGGAAGTAAATATATTATGGATGTGAGACTTCAGAGAGAAAATGAGAGCCTGGTAGAAAGAATGTACACAGAGCCAGGCACAGGGGTACAAACCTGTGCTCCCACCACTCCGGAAGGCTGGCTGAGAGGCAAGAGGATCTCAAGTTCAAGTCTAGCCTGGGGAACTCAGCAAGACCCTCCCTCAAAAAAAAACATTTTAAGTGGGCTGAGGGTGTAACACAGTGCAAAGGCCCTCCTTAGGTTCTAACCCTAGTACCACCACCAAAAAAAAGAGAATGTACACATATAGAATTCCTGAACAAAGCCCTCCCCTTTCCCAAAAGATCACATGCACTCATATTGTCCTCCCTGTGGAACAGTTCCTGGAGTTCCTCTAGGTTTCTCGGAGGTTCCAAGGGCTTCATGGACCCTTATAAGTCTTCATAAGAGTAGACTAAGTGATGTGGCAGACAATAACCCCAGAACTGCCGTAATCATTAACACTAAGAGCATTCAAAGTACTTTAGCATCTCTTACATCATACAGTCCCACAATTCTTTTTATACTCCTAGTATCAGAGATGGAACCCAAGGCCTCCTGAATGCTAGGCAAATGCCCCAACACAAAGCTCCAACCCTAGCCTTTTGTTTTGTGCCAGGAATCAAACTCATGATCTTGCACTTTCAGGCTGTGTTATTGAGTTATATGCCTGGCCCTAGCCTTTTCATTTTCAGAAAAGGTCTTGCTAAGTTGCCAGACTGGCTTTGAACTCAGAATACCTTACCCTCTTTAAGTAGCTAGAATTATATTTACAGGTATACATCACTGCTCCCAATTCAACCTCCACCATTCTGTGAGGTATACAATTGTAACCCCTGATCTTCCAAATATGGAAAGTGAAGACACAGAGTCAAGTAGTAAATAGAGTAGGGGTCTGAACCCAGGCATCAAACAGTAGGTTAAGGAAGGTTTCTGTAAGGGACCAAAACCATACAGCTAAATAAAGTTTACTCTATGGTGTTGTAACTTGATTCAGGAAGTAAAACTGGGAATCTTTCCAGGAATAAATTATACCTTTTTTCACAAAGTTATCAAAATTAGTTTTTGCCTATGACACCTTAAGTTTGATTACTAAGCAATAAAATATATCTTTCATAACATAAAAAACCCAAAACAAAATTTTTAGTTTAGTTTTGTTTGCAGTATTGGAAGGAATAGAACCCACACTGAGCTAAGTCCCCAGCATTTTTTATTTTTCTTTTTGGCTTTAGAGACAGGGTCTCCCAACGCAGTTTACTCTGGCCTTGACCTCATTGCCTAGCTCAGACTAGCCTTAAATTTGCAAATCCTGCCTCAGCCTCCAGTGCTGGGATTATAGGTGTGTGTCACCACACCCAGCCTTCTTTTTGGGTATTGGACCTTGCACTTGCCAGGCAGGCCTGAGAGCCACTGCCGGCACTTGCTGGCAGCCTCTTGGATTTTTTTTTTTTTTTTTTTTTTGAGACAAGGTCTCATGTAGTTTGGGCTGTCCTTGAACTCATTATGCAGCCCAGGATGGCCATGAACTTGTAGAAATCTTCCAGCCTCCATATCCTGAATGCTAAGATTATAGGCATGTGTCACCACACCCAACATCTGCAAGACTTTAAAAAAAAAAAAAATGAGAAAAGGTCTTGTCAAACTGCTTGGGCTGGCCTTGAATTTATAATCTTCCTGCCTCAGCCTTATGTCATAGAATTATTGGGATGCACCATGTTACCCAACTTAAAAATGAAGTTTTCGTTAATAGCAATATCACACAGGTTAAACATCTTGTGAAACTTCACTTGGCTACACAGACAATTCATTTTGAAATGAGGGAATCTGAATAAGACTTCTAGAAGATAATAAATAAAAATCTCCCCTCAACCTAATATCTGAATAACCAGTTCTGCTATGGTTCTGAAGAGAACAACATGGAAGATTACAACCATAGTGGGTCCTGAGACATGAAAAGACCACACACATGCCTACAGGACTTCTGATTAAGTCACCTTAGATCTATGTATCCCTTGAAATGAGATGTGAGAGAGCAAAAAAGTGAAGATGTTTGGGTTAGGGAACAGGTGGGCCAGATCATTCACATCTCTATTCACTGTTCACTACCACTTACTCTGTCTTTCATGGAGAAAAATCTCACCAAACCATTCCAAGATCCCAGAAGGCACACAGCAACAATCCCGCAACCTAAAGTCAGTTTTGACAATTATAACAATATATTAAAAAAAAAATTAAGCGGCAACCAGCTTGGAGATGCAGGCCTGTAATCCTGGCACCCTGGAAGGAAGAAACCAAAGGATCACAAGTGGGAGCCCGACCTCGGCAATTAATTGATTTAGCAAGACCCTGTCTCAAAAAAGAAAAACAGGGTTACAGACATACCTCAGTGCCAAGGCCTTGTTCAACCTCTAGTACTGTGTTAACAAAAAAACTAAACCAAACCAAACCAAACCGAGACTTGGTTTACCCTGGACTAGAAAGGAAGATGAAGGTTTCTCTTGTAGCCTCAAATAGCTGAAAAGACAAATACTGCCAGATTTGAGAATCTGAGTTCTAATTTCAATTGTACTCTTGATTAAATCTCAAGTGTTCTGTTAATGTGAGGTTCACTATAATGAAGGAAGAGCACATCATTCATTCAAGTTCTTCAGTTTCAAAAGAAATCTCAAGGGCCGGCCAGACAGCTCAGCAGACTAGCTAGAGTGCCTGCTTAGGCAGGGCACAGCGGCCAAAGTTCGATCCCCGTCCTGCCATGCTGGTCCCATCCCGGGGGCACACTGAGAAAGTGATTGAGACTGGGCATGGTGGCGCACACCTATAATCCCAGCTCTTGGGAGACTGAACACAGGCGGAACACTACGAAGTCTGATCTATATAGCGAGACCCTGCAGATCCTATACTAAATACAAAAAAAGAAAGAAAGAAATCTTAGAAGCATGGAGGAGTGAAGACATATTAAGGGATATCCTGGAAACTCATAGTAGTACATGAACTCTTACCGCTGAGCTTTGTCTATCTGACCACATTTTTTCATGATGCCATCAACCACTGAGGATTAGAGGTGTCATGGCCTCTTTTAAATGGTTTTAGCAAGTATAGCAAAGATCACCACATCTTTCCCAATACTTACTACTGAATTTTTACTGCTGTTTTATAAGTAAAGCATGACCCCCCCCAAGATATAACATTCCTTTAACAGAAACAATCTTTAGAAAATTTTGGGGGCCAGGGGTATAGTTCAGCAGCACAGTGCTTGCCTAGCAAGCATGAGGTCCTAAATTCGATTTCCAGTACCAAAAAAAAAAAAATTCTGTGTGGTTTCCTGTAGAAATTCATGAAGGGAATCAGAGAAACACATCTACATGATGAGGACTGTTAGTAACAATTAGTGAAAATTACATAAAGACCACATAATTACAAAGGAACTATCCAAAGGTAACAGATGTTTAGCCTCCAGCTTAGTAATCATCTACAAGATACATCAACAAGAAAACGATACAAACCCCCCAAAGGAAAAAAAATCAAATCCAAGTACTGAAAAACTTAAGATATTCTATTGAAAGTTCAAAAGCATAATTTAAGAAATCTTACAAATATTAGCTAAGGATGTGAAAGTGAAGAAATCATTATTTTCTTAGGAAGGAAACACTCTCAGATTTTAAGGATGTTTAAGAAAGTCCACTGCAATACTATTTGGGGCCTGCCTCCTCCTCTTCCTCTTGCTGCTGCTGCCTTAATTAAAATCTTTCAAGGACAAAGTAACAACAGCTTTTCTGAACCTCTTTAAGCAGAAAGACCATCATAAAGACCATCATACCACACAGAGACCTTTAGCCCCCCATGAGGCTGGCAGTCTTGACCAGCAACTTCTCCCTGGGCACCGACAGCACGTGGCATCACACACCCTGTGCGGAGAACAGCACTGCATCCTCCCCATCCTGCCCACTCCATTCTAAATGATGTATCTAAGAAAGGTGAGAAAAGAAAGGCTGCAGGTGTAGCTCAGTGATTGTATACACGATTAGCATACCCTAGGTTTAATCCTTTTTACAAAAAACACACAAAATAAATGTTAAAACTACAGTATGCATATAAGCCTAGAGAAGAAATATGTAATATTTAATTCATTTAACTTAGCGACTTGGTTCATAAACTTATGGGAAATGTTAGAAACTGGCATGGAATTAGTTCTTTTCATGGGTGCTGAAATAGAACAGTCTTTGCATGGAGCTATATCCCCAATCTTTTATTTCTTTCTTTCTTAAAAACAGGGTCTTGTGCCCAGAATGGTGGTGCATGCCTATAATCCTAGCACTCAGGAGGCTGAGACAGGAGGGTTGCTTTGAGTTTGAGGCCAGCAAGGCCAGCCTGAACAACATAATGAGAGACTCTGTCTCAAAAATTTAAAAAACACGGGATCTCATTTCTTTGTTTAAATTGCTCTTGAACTGACAGAGAGCCTCCAGCTTCAGCCTCCTAGAGTTCTAGGATTAGAAGCATGTACCACCACTCCCAACCATCCCCAGTCTTTCACAATTGCTAAACTGTCCAGGCTGGGTATGAACTTTTGACTCAGCTTCTCAGAGTACAGGGATTATAGATATGGACCACAAGTGGCCTTAAACTGATTCTTAGATTCAATCCCCGGTACCTCAAAAAGAAAAAAAAAGGACCAGCCTGGGCTACAAAGTGAGCTCAAGGCCAGCCTAAACTGCATCATGAGACCCTGTCTCAAAAATACAAAAGAAAAAAAAGATATCAAAACAAAAACAAACTGATTCTTAGAAATACTTCTTTCTTTTTATTTTTGTCTTTTTGAGACAGAGTCTCACTATGCAGTTCAGGCTGGTCTTCAACTCACTTTGTAGCTCAGGCTGATCTCGAACTCACAACAATCCTCCTGCCTCAGCCTCCCAAGTGCTGGGATTACAGGCATGCACCACCACGCCTGACTAGAAATACTTATTTCTAAGGCGATAAATTCTCAACACCATACAGTGCCAGTTCAAGTACCTAAAACTCTCTTATAATCACCAGGCCTCACAATGAATTCTCCCAAACTGACGCTGGAGTCCACTCCAGTTTTATTATCTTTGCTTCAAACCATCCAAGAAAAAATTTCCCCCATGAAAGCTTCACCCTTATACACCACACAACTCTAAGTCAGATTCTGTGATTAGTCAATAGATCTACTTCAAATGCTCCATCACTATTAAGAAACTGAGCTCACCCGAAACTGAGCTCTACTGTTCCAAATACAGGGAAACAATTCCATTAAGTTATGCCTTAAGGACTACATTGGCAATTAGGGTCCTTACATCTGCAGAGCAGAACAAATTTCTCCCTTGGACACCACATACCCCTACTCAGTGGTCTGGTTTCACCATTTCACATTTCATGCCTGCTGGGGTACTAGTAGCAATGGAAGATGGCAAGGTTACACTATCAACTTTTTTTTTTTTTTTTCACTATCAACTTTTTACACTGATACTTCTTAGGTACCCTGAAGAAATAATACAAAAAGACTAATCTTTCTCCCACAGCAAACACATTATGATTGGTATTAAAGATTCGTTGTCACATTGTCCCCAGAAATCCCCAATTTATTATGACCTCCCCCCAAACCAAAAAATCATCTTACCCTCTCTCTCTCTTCCTCCTGTCGTCTTATGCCTTCTCCTTTCCAGGGCTCCTGAACTTTCTGTAAACAAATTGTCCAGGTTACAGGAGCCAGCGAGGGTGCAGCCACCACAGAACTGTAGAAAGCTCAAGAATTCCTTGACAGCCAGCAACCAATCTGAGAGACAGGCTGACTTCCAACCAACAACTCAAAGATGCAAGGATAAAGGGGAGTTTGTGCTAACCCTATGCGGACACTAGGGAAAAAAATGCAATTCCCAAAAACTGAAATGAACTATCAGCAGCATTTGGGTTCTCCTAGACTCAGACACTGATTCACCTCCCCTTCCTCGCCACAGGTACATGGGTCAGAGAGCACTAAAGTTGGTGGAGAGGAAGAGTCCCTAACCCTGAGAAGTGGCCTCAGAAGGCAAAGCTGAAGGCTGGGGGGATGCACCAGCTCTTGTGTCAGGCACAGTGCCAAGTTCAGGCCCAGCTACTTCCTCTAGCCTCCCCCTACCTCTGCGAGGACTTCGCCCCCTGCCTACCAAGGCCCGGTGCCAACAACTACCTCCCTAGCCAGCACAGTGGTCTACCTATTGGAGACCAGAACTGTCCCCCCCAAACCTTCGATCCCCTGAGACAACTCGGAGAAGCTTTCTCCCGATGTCACCCGCTACTCTTTCCTCCAAGACCCTTCCTTGGGACGTCCCTCTTAACCCCTCCAGGGAGCTGAACTCTGCCACCCACCAGACAGGCACCCGCCCCCTAAGCCCCCCCATTCCTCCCCATCGCCCGCTCCTCTACAACACTTCCGGTTCCGGGACGGACACTCACAGTCACACCGTGGACCCCCTCCCCCCAGGAAAAGGGGAGGGGGAAGAGCGGAGCGCTCGGCATGCGCCAGCTGCAGCGGCGCAAGACTCACCCGGCGGCAACGGCTGCGGCGGTGCCAGAGCCTCAGCCGGAGCGCGGGAGGGGCTAAGTGCTCTGGGGAAGGAGGGAGCCGAGTGGGGCGGGAGGGCCAGGAGAGGGAGAGCGCGCGACAGGGCGCGCGGGCACGCACTCAGGCGCGACACAGAACTACACATTCAGACGCGACAAGCGCGCGCGAGACACCCACAGGGCGGGGGCGCGAGGCAGTAGGTGGTCCCCCGCCCTCCCGAACACTCACCCGGAAGTGCTGGAGCTCCCGGGAACCCCACGCCCCCTTCCCCCCCCCAGACTCCGAAGAGAGTCGCCGTGGAGAAAAGGCGGGAGAGCCGGAAACGAGAAGGGGGGGAGGGAGGGAAATAGCGACGGGGAGGAACGAGACATTAAGAGGGGGAAGTGCCAAGGTCCAGTCACTTCCGGGAGCGGCCAGAGCACTTCCGGCGCTGTTAACGCTTCGGGATATTCGGGCGGAAGTCAGGATACATAGGGGCGGAAATGGCTTCTGCTTAAAAAGCGGGGAGGGGAAAGCTTTCGATTGGTGTGACGTCATAGCGGAAGTGAAGGGTTAGGTTAAACTGAACCTTTAAAACTGCGATCCCGGCTTCCGGAAAGGGACTTCTGGGAAGTGGTAGGGTGGAAACACTCCAGGTTTATGCATTATGCATCAAGATGCGACAGAGGTACGGATTCTTGAAAATATGGGTCTTACTTTGTTTCCTCCCAGACTAGAGTAGGTTTATGTAGAAAGTTATAGTTTTTTTCTTTTCCTGAATCTCAAGAATGGCTCAATGCTTCGAATATGCCAGTTAAAGGTAGTGTGATTACTGTACTTGCCTGAGGTCTCTTCGGTTAAGTGACTTCAAAAGCCAACTCCTTTTCTAAAGCCAACTCCTTTTCTCTGACAACACCTTTGGTCTTGTTGCCTTCACCCACCTCGCTGTCCCATTGTTCTTCCTTTACGTTTGAGGGGGCTGGTAATTGGGGATCGAACCCATGGCCTTAGCGCAGAGCTACTTCCTTAGCCTTTTTTGAGGCAGTGTTTAAGTCATTCGATTGCCCAGGCTGGGCTGAAACGTTTATCAGTCTTCTTGCTTCAGGTTCCTGGATTACTTCTGAGTTTTCCCACACTTGTGCTACCACACCCAGCTAGACCCCCATTTATTAAGTGGCTTGTAAAGACTGTTTGAGAGATAAATTACAGTTCATTGTGGATACCTGTTTTTCCCAATTACCCCACCTTTTTCTCTGGATATCCACAGCATTTAGCCTATATCTTTTTTTCTTTTCTTTTTTTTTTTTTGTTTTGTTTTGTTTTGTTTGAGACAGGGTCTCACTATGCAGTTCAGGATGGCCTTAAGCTCACTTTGTTAGCTCAGGCTACAACAATCGAACTCAACAATCCTCCTGCCTCAGCCTCCCGAGTGCTAGGATTACAGGCATGCGCCACCACGCCTGGCTCAGCCTGTATCTTTTAATAGCATTTTAGCTAGTTCACATATGATTCCCCAGCAAGATTTTCAGCACCTCAAAGAGACTTTTCAGATGTGAGGCTGACCTGGCTGGTTTCGGTCCTCCTCAACACTCCATGTGTGTGTCCCTCCCTGAAGCTGCTCCCCTTTTTTTTTTTTTTTTTTTTCGGGCGGGGGGAAACCAGGGATTGAACTCAGACCCTTGCACTTGCCAGGGAAGCGCTTATTCCACTGAGCCATCTCCACTGCCCTGAAGCTGCTCACTTGAAGAGAATGACCATCCCCAATAGAAAAGGGCTGTTCCTCGGTAAAGGGTATATAAGTAGCTGTGCTCCCCTTCTAGAACCGCCATAACCTGTCCCAAACAAGCTCTCGAAGAAGAAACTGCGCACACTGCATTGCTGAGTTGCATAGAAAGTGTTGAACAAATACTGAGTGAATGAATTCTGCCACAAGCTTGCACCTGACAGATCTAGCCAGAATCCTAGGCTCAGCTCTCTTTTTGGCTCAAGCAGATCTGAGGTTCTTTCCATTAACAAAAGTCTTATGTTTGAACATTTGAGTTGCACACATTTACAGATATGAACTGGACCTTACATATAAACATCTGTAGATGGAACAAGTTGTGGAAGTAGCTCACGTGTTTGCCAGACACTGTCACGGTTGTGCTTCTGGGTGTTTAATGTATGCATAGCTTATTGGTATATAGCAATATAGCGCTCAGTCAGATCTCAGGATGTCTGGAAGAGGAAAAGCATGGTTCTGTGGAGGGGACTGCTAGGAAGCACAAAGCAATAACTACAGAAACAAAAGGGAAAATAGTTGAGAGACTGAACCAGGTGAAAAGATGGTAGGCATCACTTGGTCTTAAAATGTGAATTGTTGGCGCCGGGAAGATGGCTCAGTAGAATAGTGCTTCCCTGCCAAGCACAAGGGCCAGAGTTCAATCCCCTGATCCACCAAAAAAAAAGTGAACTGTTCAGATTTTGGCACAATTCTAAAGAAAAAGGATGAGATCATGGAACATGTGAAGTCCACTGTGCCAATGAAAACAATAATAGCCGAAAAATGAGGTACGGGGCCAGGGAGATGGCTTAATAGAATAAGCGCCTTGTCTGGCAAGTGCAAGGGCCTGAGTTCAATCCCTGGTTCCGAAAAAAAAAAAAAAAAAAAAAAGGATTGGAGAACCTTAGCAAATGATTTTGGGGCCAGGGAGATGGCTCAGTAGAATAAGTGCTTCCTTGGCGAGCACAAGGGCCTAAGTTCAATTCCCAGTTCTGCAAAAAAAGGTGTGGTAGTAGAGAGCATGGAGAAACTTCTCACTGTGTGATGCAGGGTTAGCATCAGTGTTGAGTTCCACTTAGCTTAATGATTATTCAAGAAAAAGCTAAAAGCCTGTTTGAAGACTTGAAAACAGGGTGCATCTTTTCTTGAAACCATGAGTGGTTTAATAGATTTAAGGTGAGCACCAACCTTCAGAACAGAGAAGTGGTGAGGCTTTGAATGCAGAGACCATAGCTGCCCAAGAATTCAGACACACTTGGTAATGCTGAGAAACAGCTGTTACTCCAGTTTTAATTTTCAAGGGGATAGACAGAATTGAAACTATCAGAAAACCTGTGTAAGGCCAGTCAGGTAGCTCAGTGGATTAAAGTGCCTGCCTTGCTGGGGAGATGGCTCAGTGGAATAAGCGCTTTCCTGGCAAATGCAAGGGCCTGAGTTCAGTCCCCGGTCCCGCAAAAAAAATAAAGTGCCTGCTTAGGCTGAAACAGCTATTGAGAATGGGCATGATGGTAGCGGTGTGCTGGCCTGCACAGCATTTGGGAGACTGAAAGCAGGAGGATCCTTAGGAATCTGATTTACAAGTGAACTGTTATAGACCCTGTACTAAATATATAAAATAAATAAAATTAAAAAAGAAAACCTGTGTCAGATGGGACCAAATTCCATCTTCTGTATCCTTCAGCTTAACCATCTCATCTACCATCTCAGGTACCTTCCCACCTCCAACCAGTAAAGCTTCTTGGGCCGGGGAGATAGTTGAGTAGGATAAGTGCTTGCCTGGCAAGCACAAGGACCTGAGTCCAATCCCCAGTTCCACAAAAGAAAAAAAACAAGCTTCTTGTCCACTCCACATAATCCCTAATATGCCACTATAGTGAACCACCATGTTAAGGTAACTGTTAAAGTAGTATATTAGCCAGGTGTGGTGGCGCATGCCTGTAATCCCAGCACTCGGGAGGCTGAGGCAGGAGGATTGTGGTAAGTTCAAGACCAGCATAAGGCCAGCCTGAACTGCATGCATAGTGAGACCCTGTCTCAAAAAGA
>PVKA01022518.1:0-28322 GCA_004027165.1 Ctenomys sociabilis | reverse complement strand
CAATATGAAGGATAACCAAAGGGGGTCCTAAGTCCAGCTAGGATGATGGTTAACTGAAACAAAGGCCTTGACCTAGGGCTAAGAAAGTATTTAATTCATGAACAGGGTAGTGGCTTAAGAATGAGTGACTCTGAGAATGATGGGAAGTATCAGTATATGAAAATAAGGCCAGATTTAGCCAGAATGGACATAATTGCTCTTCTTTTAAAATGAGTCATCTAGGTGACCCTCCACAAGTTCAAGGCCAGCAAGCACCACAAAGTGACATGCTATCTCAAAAAACAAAACAAAAAATCCCACACTGAAGTTCATCCCACCTCATTCAGAATAGTTGTCATCAAAAATAGAAAATAAATACTGGCCAGGATTGGGAGGAGGGAACCCATCTACATGACAGGAATATAAATTACTACAGGTACTATTACAATCAGTCTGGAGGTTCCTTAAAATAGAGCTACCATTTGATCAAGTAGCTAACCCACTCCTAGGGATATACCTGAAGCAATCAAAATCAGCATATTAAGCCAGGTGTGGTAGTGCATGTCTGTAATCTCAGCTCTTGGGAGGATAAGGTAGAAGAACTGCCTTGAGTTTGAGGCCAGCCTAGGCTACATAATGAGTTCACAGCCAGCCTGGACTATATAGTGAGACCTTGCCTCAAAATAAAAACATTACTATGAGTCTGATCTAGTAATGAGACTCTGAACACCCTTTACTAAATACATTAAAAAAATAAAAAATAAAAACAACAAAAAATGGGGCCAGTGAGATAGCTCAGCAGCCTAAAGCACCTGCTTAAGCAAGGCACAGAGTCCAAGGTTCAGTCCTGGCACCATGTGCCACGCAAGCCCTGCCTGCACAGTGGGCTGAGCTGGCCACAAAAAATAAAAGTAAGAAATAATGTCAGCATATAATAGGAATACCTGCATACCTGTGTTTACTGTGGCATAATTCATAATAGCTGAGATATAGAACAAGCCTAGATTCCCATCAGATGACTAGATAAAGGAAATACAATCTATATACACAACAGAATATTATTTAGCTATAAAGAACAACGAAATTCTATCATTTGAAAGAAAATGAATGGATCTGGAGTCATCATGTTAGCAAAATAAGCCACTCAGACAAGTATTGCATGATCTCCCTCATATATGAAATCTAAAAAAAGAAATCAGAAAGTAGAAAGGCATTATTATTAGATAAGAGGAAGTAAACCAGGAGAAGAGAATATGGGGCAAATAACAAGGTGACGCATGTCAGCAAGATGCATTATACACATTGAAATTCCCAAAAATGTGAAACTAAGGGAGGGGGTGGGACATGGAAGAGATAGTCAAAATCATCAAATATGTAATTGTGAATCTGCCAAAATAAAGCCAGTATAACCAATAAAACTTAATTTAAAAAATGTTCTTGGTGTGAAAAAACCCTCATCTTTAGTTTATTTTCTTTTTTGAATCAGGAGTCCATTGTTGTGGGATGTTGCCCGACATTCCAGCCTCCTCTTTACCACCACATATAAAAGAATAGAAAATGGGGTTGGGGAGATGGCTCAGTAGAATAAGTGCTTCCCTGTCAAATGCAAGGGCCTGAGTTCAATCCCCAGTCTCGCCAAAAAAAAAAAAAAAAAAAAAAACAGGAAATGTCCTCTGCTTTGAAACACAAGTATCTTTAGTTTACTAGCTGTGAAATTTCCTGAACTTCAGTTGAAATTCATTTGTACACATATACTGACTGTTTTCATAGTGCTATAAATGCAACCCATTTTTTAATTTCTGGCTGTTGGAGTCTCCCCAACAAACATACCAAATAACAAGAGATGTTTGTAGATCACATAAAGTAGGTTCTTAAACTTTCTACGCAAAGCATACCATCACCTTCCGGTTCCAAAGTATGCCAAAGGCCAAAGTCAGATAAGGTAGACTATACCTCTGGGGGAAGTCTGGGTAGGAATAGGTCAGAATTTGTGAAATACAGTTGCTAGCATAGTCCTAGCATGTGTCCTTGAAGAGTTAGTGACTAAGGGCTTATTTTGAACCAACAGGACTAAACAAGCTACTGTTTATTTAAACATTGACTTAAGGTGTCATATTCATTAGTTTCAATGTTACATCTCATGCAAATTTAATGATTATGCAAATTATTAATTTTGCATAATTAGAAGACCTACTTTTTTTGTTTTTTGAGACAGGGTCTCATTATGCAGTTCAGGCTAGCTGTGAGTTCACTTTGTAGCCCAGGCTGGTCTCAACCTCGCCACAGTCCTGCCTCAGCCTCCCCAGTGCTTGGATTACAAGGGTGCACCACCACACCCAGCTAATATTTGAAGGCATACATAGAAATAGTTTTATTTATTGACTTTAAACTTACTTAAATTTACATTGATAAATATATTAAAACATGGTGGTGGCATACATGTGATCCCAGCATTTGGAGAGACTGATACAGAATGAAAGCAAGTTTGAGTCCAGTCTGGGCAAATCATCAATTTATCCAGATCCTACCTCAAAAACTAAAAAAGGCTGAGATGCACATCAGTGGTGGAGTGCTCCTGAGTTCAAGTCCCAGTACTGTCAAAAACAAAAATCTCAAATATTTTGAATGCTTTGGAAAAAAAAATCCTCTCAATTAATACTGTCAATGGAGCACAAGTTACAAAATACTGGTTGTGAGCCGGGCGTGGTGGTGCATGCCTGTAATCCCAGCACCCGGGAGGCTGAGGCAGGAGGATTGTTGTAAGTTCGAGACCAGCCTGAGCTACAAAAAAAAAAAAAAAATACTGATTGTGACTAATTTTATACCCCAACATGCAGGTCACACTCCACAGTTTGACAAGTATTATCTATGACAAGTCTTGGAACTATCATAGACAACTATGTTATGCAGAAATATTATGGCAGAAAATATAGCTGGGCTTACCAATCAGTGCAAGAAACTAAACTTCATTACGTCTGTCAGTAGAAGCACTTCTGTTAGAGACAAGGCCTCAAAGATGAATTGCCTGTAATCCCAGCACTCGGGAGGCTGAGGCAGGAAGATTGTTTTGAGTTCGAGACCAGCCTGAGCTACAAAATGAGCTTAAGGCCAGCCTGAACTGTGTAGTGAGACCCTGTCTCAAAAAGACAAAAATAAAGAAAGAAAGACGAATGACTGGGCCTGAGATTAGTGATAACACCTGAAATCTAGATAGACATCAGTCACTTCAGTCAGTAAATGAGACTCTCCGGCTCATTTCCTGAAAAATTCTTTGTTTTGTATGTAACTTGCTTTCCTATTGGAGCAGTGTTACCTAAGCAACTATGCTTATTATCTTGTTGCATACTGTTACCCACACTGTAACCATGCACTTGTGTTCTATAAAACTTCCCCTGAGCAGTGGGATCCTCAGCAACCCACTTTCCTGCCTCTAAGGAGCTGTATCTCTTTCCCTCAATAAATATTTCATACTCAGCCTCTGTTGTTTTTTAAAATTCTTCCTGGCAAGTGCAAGGGCCTGAGTTCAATCCTGGGTTCCAGAAAATAAATAAATAAGTAAATAAAAGAATTCATTCTTCGATTTTGGGAAACAAGAACTTAGCTTATCAGACATCTAGTAGGTTGGGAGTTATACTTCCTCTATCAGAACTGTCCCAAGGACTCTGATTTAGGGGGTGGAGTTCAAAAATTTAGGCAATAAAAATAGGTCTTTTAAAAAGTTCATGTCTCGGGGCTGGGGAAATGGCTCAGTAGAATAAGTGCTTCTCTGGAAAGCACAGGGGCCTGAGTTCAATCTCCAGTTCCACCAAAAAAAAAAAAAAAGTTCATGTTTCAGAAGAGTCTGGAAGCTACTTCTGCGGTGTAATGATTATCACATTTGTCTGCCACATGAAAGGTCCGCTGCCCAGAATTGGGCTGCAACAATGTTGTTGGCTTTTCACTTGTGCAAGGAGCATATTTGCTCAGTGAATTCTTTCAATTCAGTCATTTGTCTTTGGAATGTGTGATTTTATTCACTGTGTAGTCAGGGTTTGCAAGGGAAAAGATTTAATACAGGACACATAATTTATAAGATTATTTTACAATATCCACCCAAAGAGTCAAATGAAGAAGAGTTCAGGGGCTCTGTCCACACACTAGACATCCAAAGAATCCAGCTGAGGGCCTGGACCCTATGGCAATGTCCTGCATGAGTCCAGCCGAAGACCTAGAGCCCATGGCAATGTCTCAGGCAAGGATCTGCACTGGGAAGGCCCGAAGGTCAGCAGATGAAGATAGAAAGTCTGTATCAGTGGGATGAAGGATCTGTGCCAGCAGGCTGAGGGATCTGCACTAGATCCTGGGAGCCATGTTGAAAGTATGGACCAGAGCTTCTCTGAAAAGAACTGCAGCCATCCTCAGTGACACTGAGGGCCTGGGCTCCTCTGCCAAGGAGAATAGCTGAGTTCATATCAGGAAAACCAGCCCAATAAGCTTCTCCAGGAGACTCAATGGCACAACTTCTGCTCTTCTCCTTTTATGCTATTGACAACAATCCTCAGGTGAGCCCTCCGTACCCCAAACCATGCTAATTCAGTTCATCTGGGTGTTTCAAGCTGCCCATTAGTTAATCTACCACATCCATATTCTTGTATTTTCTAACTTGTTACCATTTCACTTCCATCAGTATATTCCAGATGGAAGGCTATAGGTGGAAGGGGAGCCTAAATCATTACAACACACACACACACACACACACACACACACACACACAGACAGAGTCCTAGTGGGTTAAATATAGCCAACAGCCCAGAAATGATAAATAAGATATTAAAAGGTGCAAGAAATTATGGGTTAGAAATGTATATTGGATGTTAGAGGTTTTTTTTTTTTTTTTTCTTTCCAAAATCAGGGATTGAACTCAGGCCCCTGTGCTTGCCAGAGAAACACTTATTCCACTGAGCCATCTCCCCAGCCCCATATGTTCAACGTTCAGGATGCCAGGAAAGTGTGTTAACAGAAAAGATGGCAGTGGTAGGTAGCTAGTAACTGTATTTGTAACACTGTGTTTCTCTCAGAGAAGCCTAACAATCCTGTGAAGGAGATAAGTCATTGTTTCTATTTAAAATGAGGCCACTGACTCATAGTTATGTCACATACAGTGATGAAACACTGGGAGAGGAAGTACGAGATAAAGCTTAAGCACCAAGAAAGGGCAAAAAATGCAGGGTACCAAGAGAAATTAAAGGCCTCTTTCTCCTTCTCTTTCCCTCTCTCTCCATTAACAAACCCCCTGACACACACCCAGTGGTAGTGGGGAGAAAGGACTATCTGTCAGCCTCTCTTCACCAATCCTCACTTTCAGAGCAAAGGCCTTCAGCCAGTGGGACTTAATAGATGCGCTGAGAAAACACAGCCACAGGTGGCCTCCCCAGCAGTCAAGGAGGAAGGGCTAGATAGGCCTGTGGGAGGCAACCAGGTAGGGGCCAGGACCCCCAGTCTAGAGCTCCAGGCTGTGAGAGGGCATAGAGACTCAGAATGTGGGCCTCAAGCCCACCCAACTTGCACCTGGAAAATAAGTTTCCTGCCTTCACAAATCCAACTAGATAGTCTTTGCATGTGACAGGGAACTTCTCAGTATTTCCATCAGATTGAAAGTCAAATAAATAAAACATAAAAGCAGGGCATAAAGTTCTCTTTAAAGCATCATACATCTGAAATGTAGACTAATGCATAACTAAAATTGTCTCATGGTAGTGTTGTAGCCAGCTGAGCTAGATAGAAATATTCTAGGCTGTCCGGCAGGGCCAGGCCCTCAAGGAGACAAGATGGCAGGCAAGGTGACTTTGCAACTTGGAAGAGGCAGACACTCCCTATGGGCCATACCTCAAGACCAAGACAAAAAGAGGAAACACAGCTACATACTTCCCTAGGGATGGGGAAGGATGATATTCTAAATAGGTATCAATCACTTTGAAAGAGCCCTATTGAGTCACTAGCCCAACCCTCAACAGGAAGAGACCCTGTCACATATTCATGCCCACTTGCTACATGACTCCCCATTTGGTACTGGATTTAATCAATTTTTCGTGAGCAATGGTGCTTGTAATCCCCTTGGTTAACCATAGTTTTGTCCCACCTCTTGTCCACCTAAGCGAGTTCCCATGTCTTTACCACCTTAGACCCGCCTCACCACATGATTTTCCTCTACAAAAGTCCCTGGAAGAGACAGCTTCCAGGGGAACTACCCTCTTGGAGGCCCTCCTCCTGTCCCTCTCTTGGGCAGGAGCTTTCTTTCCCTCAATAAATCTATTCTGCTCATAACCTCCTTTTGTTCCTAAAATTCATTCTTTGGTTTTAGAGAACATGAACTCGGTACAGGTCAGGTCCAGAGATCATTTTTCCCTATGTAATTTGGAGGTTCAGCTTATTGTTTGGAGGTCACTCACCTGAGATCAGTTTTTCTCCCTATATCAGTAGCAAAATGATATTAACCACTCACATTAGCAAGTGTGTTAGTTGACCATCTGTCCCTGTAATACAGTACTCAAAAACAAAAACACAAAAATGATTTGTACATATTTTAGAGTTTTCAGCACATCATTGGCTGGCTCCATTGCTCTTAGGCCTTTGGGTAGGATGGAAGTATCTTGGCAGAAAGGCATAGGAAAGGAGAGGGCTGGGCATGGTGGCACAGGCCTGTAATTCCAGCACTAGGGAGGCTGAGGCAGGAGGATTGCTGTGAGTTTGAGAGCAGCCTGAGCTACAAAATGAGCTTAAGGCCAACCTGAACTGCATAGTGAGACCCTGTCTCAGAAAGACAAAAAAGAAAAAAAAGGAGAGCTGCAAGAGGAAGGCAGAAGGGAAAGGAGGGAGGTAAAGAAGAGAGAGATGCTAAGGTCAAGCTCCCAAAACTGCCTTCCATTCAACTAGCCTCCTCCTCTTAAATTCCCGTCACCTCCACATACTACCTTCAAATTATGAATCCACCAGGGGATTCATCCTTTTCATATAGGGGAATGAAACTCACAACCTGAAAGATACCTGGGCAGAGTTTGCATTCCCTAAAACTGCAGAATGAATTTTGGGAACAAATAGAATATGGTTATTGAGGGAAAGAAAGTTCCTGTCCCAGAGAGGGACAGAAGGGGAACCCAAGCATGTTGCCCCCCGTCTGTCTTTTCTAGGGATTTTTATAGAGAAAAACCATGTGGTGAGGTGAAAACTATGGGAACTCACTATGTGGGCATGTGGTGGGACAAAACTATGGTCAACTAATAAGATTACAAACACAATTGCTCAGGTAAAATTGGTTAAATTCAGGGCCAAATAAGAAAACAAGTCATGTAGCAAGGGGCATGATGCAGAACAGGGGCCTTTTTGGTATGAGACTGAGTTAGTGACTCTTCCAGGCATCTTCAAGGTGAGAGACCTCTTTAGAATATCAGTCCCTGATGTCTGTCCTTAGGGAGGTATGCATTTGTTTGATCTTTTGTCTTGAGGTCTGGCCCACAGCAGGAGTGTCTGTCTCTCTCAAACTTGCAAAGTCACCTTGTCTGCCATCTTGTCTCCTTGAGGGCCTGGCCCTGTCTGACTGCCTAGAATATTTCTGTCTAACTCAGTTGCTTGCAACATTCCCCTCTCTGAAACAGTAACCCAAACTGCTGTGAGGGAGCAGTGGTGATGGCTACTGTGGCTTCTTCAGGCTGAAAGGGGTCATAGGTGTTCACCAGCATTGGAGATACTCTCCAGAGATTTGATCTAAAGGCCCCCAATAGACAGCAGGAATTTTTCTCTTGGGTAGGGATATAACTTTGAGGAGACAAAGCCAAAGAAACAGTTAAACATGCATGGACCAAATAACATCAACAGGATAATTAGAAATATAGTCAAAGATTTTCACAAAGAGGAGTCAGTGATGACTTTTTATAAAGAGGATAGGGGTGAGGTCTAGGAGGCATTAGCAACTAACATGTTATTGATTTGATGTCTAGTATCTTGAACAGCTATTGAGACATTAGCAGAAGGATCAAGAGTGTAATAATCTTTTTTTTTTTTTTTTTAATTTTAGTACAGGATCCACACAGTCCCATTACACGGATCAGACTCATGGTGATCCGCCTGTTTTCAGCCTCCCAAATGCTGGGATTACAGGCACATACCACCACACCCAGTCTCAATCACAGTATCAGGGTGCCCTGGGGGCAGGGCCAGCAGTAATAACCCATTTTGTTTGTAATTATAAAAAGACTAATCAGAACTTTTTATAGGTTAATTAGCAGAGATCCCTTATAAGAATTTGAAAAACATAGAAAACCTCTTATCTTTCTGTCTGTCTGTCTCTCTGTCTTTCTTTCTGAGACAGGGTCTCACCATACAGTTCAGGCTGGCCTTAAGCTCACTTTGTAGCTCAGGCTGGTCTCGAACTCACAACAATCCTCCTGCCTCAGCCTCCCAAGCGCTGAGTTAACAGGCCTGCGCCACCACGCCAGGCTTCCTTTTTTTTTTTTGACAGAACCAGGGATTGCGCTTATTGCAAGCGCTTATTCTACTGAGCTATCTCCCCAGCCTCATCTTTTCTTTTTTTTTTTTTTTTTTTTTTTTTTTTTTTTTTTTTTTTTTTTTTTGAGACAGGCTCTCACTACACAGTTTAGGCTTGCCTTGGGCTCACTTTTGAAACCCCCAGGTTGGTCTCAAACTTGCAGCCATCCTCCTGTCTCAACCTCCTGAGTGCTGGGATTATAGGAGTGTACCACCACTCTTGGTTTAAAAAAAAAAGCCTATTATCTCCAGCGAGTATATTTTTAGTAGTTTACTATCTGTTCCTTTTGTTGAGGGAGCCTTATCCAAGTTAGTTGGCATTTTTCTCATCCTGGATCCTCCCATTCAAAAGCAAACAAGTCTTGAGATGTAATCATCCATAGAATTCAGAAAAAGCATCCTTTGGGTCCAATACAAGTTTGAGTGGGAGGAAGCACACTGAACAAAGTGGAAGGCTTAGGTAGGCACAGTAGGGTGACAACCGCAGCACTGGCAGCTCGCAGCCCTGGACAATATTTACTCCACATCTCAGTTGCCTCGCTATTTTCTCAGGAAATTCTTACTGTGTTATACAGTGTATAGTTAACAGGAACATAAAATAATCAATAAAATAAATTATTGAATTCTTAATATGTATTGCACAGTTAGCAGCTATGTACTTCCTTACAAAGCCTAAAAGATAATATCAAGAATAAAAACCTAAAAAGAAGATGATATGAACTACAATATAAACACAAACAGAAGTCTTCCATAGAAGTCAACTTTGCTTTCGCTTTCACACTCAAGGGAGTCTTCATACGTAATAACTGTATTCCATCCACAACTATTGTTTAACACTAATTGTGTATATGTTTTGTCTTCCTGTGCTTTCTTGCAGGGCACAGTTGATGTATTTTTGGTTTTCCTGTTGTCATAGTAGGTTTTTTTTTTTTTTTTTTTTTTGTGGAACCAGGGATTGAACTCAGCCCCTTGTGCTTGCCAGGGTAGCACTTCTTCTACTGAGCCATCTCTCTGGCCCCAATAGTAGGTCTTCGTGATGCTGTGCCTGCCTGTTCACCTGTCAGTGCGATAGTATGTTCCACATTTTTTTTTTTTTTTGCATAGTTCTTTGGGCAGAAACATTTTGTTTTTCCTCTATTCCCTTATGAGCTCCCATCCCAATCCTCTGAGAAACTCTGTGATATTTTGCACTGGTCATTTTCTTTGTAAGTTATCAAACTCATCACACATGTTTAGGACTAAGTAAAACACAACCGTTGGTCAATGCTTTGTGTTTCAAGTGACTACAAAGCTGCTACAAAATTTATCAACAGCCTCTACTCTACCTTCTGTTTTGCTATTGAAAGTTTCCATCGCAAGCTTCCGTTGTCAATGTTCCCCTACCATATTTCCATCATGGTGCAGTGTTGACATCAGCAGTACATTTGTTGTTCATTGCCGCATATGAGGCCAATGTTATATCTTTCGGAAATGCAAAGATTGTACTATACAGTTCTCTGTTCTAAAATTACAGCACTTAATTTGGAATTTCTTCTTTGTCCCTGCATACAGTTCCTGCACTGGTCAACTTGTGGTCTGTTAAAAAAAAATGTAACCTCAACTGGAAACTGATAAGCAAGTTGTGGAATGTCACGTTATGATTACTTTGGGAGATGGGAGCACCAGGTCTGTTCACAACATCATTCAATTTATTACTATACAAATAAGGACTTGATGGCTAGTTCCAGGATAAATGTCTAAATTGAAAGCATAATAATAAAGCTGGGTGTGGTGACACACACCTATAATCCCACCACTTAGGAGGCCAAGGCAGAAGAATCACTGCATGTTCTAGACTAGCCTCAGCTACAGAATGAGTTCAAGGTCAGCCTGAACTGCATAGTGAGATCCTGCTTCAAAAATATTTAAAAAGGGCTGGGGAGATGGCTCAGTGGAATAAGTGCTTCCGTGGCAAGCGCTAAGGGCCTGTGTTCAATCCCCAGTTCTGCAGAAAAAAAATAAATAAATAAACTTTAAAAAGCATTTGAAAAACATGTCTTTAGATCTACATATGCTTAAATTTTTATACCATATTTAGACCTGTTGCTTTTCAGTAAGTCTTTTACATTCCTGCAATTGTTGTAGGCAGCTGAATTAGATAAAAATATTATAGGCCAACAGGGCCAGGCCCACAAGGAGACAAGATGGAACATAACGTGACTTTACAACTTGGAAGTGACAGACACTCCTGTAGAGAGACACTCCTGTATGGACCACACCTCAAGATCAAGACAAAAGAGGAAACACAGCTACCTACTTCCCGAGGGATGGCATCAAGGGTTGATAGTCTAAATAGGTATCAATCACCTAGAAAGAGCCCAAAAGAGTCACTAGCCCAACCCTCAACAGGAAGAGACCCTGTCACATGTTCATGCCCACTTGCTACATGACTTACTTCCCCATTTAGTACGGGATTTAATCAGTTTACCTGAGCAACGGTGCTTGTAATCTCATTGGTTGACCATAGTTTTGTCCCACCTCATTCCCACCTAAACGAGTTCCCATGTTCTCCACCACCTTAGACCTGCCTCACCATGTGGCTTTCCTCTACAAAAGCTCATGTCCAAGAGAGAGGGGACTCCCCCCTCTTCGGACAGGAGCTTTCTTACCCACAATAAATATATTCTGCTCATAACTCTGTTTGTTCCTAAAATTCATTCTTCAGTTTTAGAGAACATGAATTCTTCCCAGGTACCTTTCGTTCAAAGGTTTCCCTGTATCACAATCACCATGAGAAATCTGAGATAAGTACAGCAGACCAATAAACTCTTTCCATTCAGTTAGTGAGGTGTCATAATAAATACATTTTTGAATATGGCTACTGGTGCATAAAGATTGCTTTACTTGCATTTCAGTCTTTGTGTAGTTCACAGCCTCTTGCACCATTTCATCTGTTAGTTTCCAACACTGAGTGGCAATACTAGCATTCTGTCCAACACCTTTGACCCATGCCTAGACCTTCACTATATTTTTGGACCTAATTGTAGGGATTGGTTGGACTCTCAGTGTACCCCAGGAAGGAATGTCAGTGAGAATGAGGAACAGATAGACAAGAGACAATAGCTGGATCAGGGGGAGCTCCTCTCTCTCCTAAGTGGAACAGAGAAGCTGCCCAAGAATGGTAGAACATATATTTGTACCCTCGAGAGGTTGATATTAATTTCAACCTCTCGGCCAGGCATCCAGTTAATAATTTAAGCAGTTACATGCTTCAAGGAGCTTCTGTGTTCTCAGGCTGGCTTCGTCCTGAACTTGTAATTACTTGCCAGCGTCAGCCGCTCTCAATACCTAGATCTAACACCGGGTCATTCCATTTGTTGCTTAGCCACTTCACATTTCCACTAGTCAACTATGTGCTTACATGCTGTTTTCTTTATTGAATCCAAGAGGTCTGAATTCCCTGTGTCTGTATCAGTTGATTCTTGTTTCCTTTCCCTGTCACAGGAACTCTGGCTTGTGGCAAAGTCCTCCTTCTCCTACTCACCCACCCATACCCCCTCTTCTATTTTGAAAGCATGTATTTTACCATAATGGATCATCTTCATCGTTCATGCATGAGTAACCTGATGACTCACTTTTGAACTCCTCAAGAACTTGCAAATCTGGTTTCATGTGTCATTGTACTAAATTGGGCTGCTGCTACCAGAAAAATCAAAAGAAAACTAAAAAAGAATAAAAAAGACGGGAGTGGCATGGCTCTATTGGACCCTCTGTGATGTGTGGGTAAGCATACCAAAAACTGTCCCACAGAGTATGAGGTGGATCCAGAGCCCAGGTTGCCATTTTTGCACATATGTACACTCCTTGCTGTTCATCATATTAAGTGAGTAAATACATAGAGTACTTCCTGTATCCCTCAGGGAAATGTATTAAGATGCACAGCCAATTACTATAACACTAAAGTAGTAAGGGATGGGTCCACTGGACCCAGGGTTAAGCCTGAAGGAGTAATTCAGTTGATTAAAAAAAACAAGGGAAACTAGGCCCAGTGGCACACATTTGAAACCCTAGCACTTGGGAGGCTGAGGCAGGAGAACCATGAGAGTTAAGAGGTCAGCCTGGCCTATGTAGTGAATTCAAGGCCAGCCTGGACTACATAACAAGGCCCTGTCTCAAAATCCCAGAAAGAAAGAAAGAAGAAAAAAAGATTTAGGAGCCAGGCGTGGTGGCCCAGGCCTGTAATCCCAGCACTTGGGAGGCTGAGGCAGGAGGATTGTTGTGAGTTTGAGACCAGCCTGAGCTACAAAATGAGCTTAAGGCCAGCCTGAACTGCACAGTGAGACCCTGTCTCAAAAAGACAAAAAAAAAAAAAAAAAAAAAAAAAAAAAAAAAAAAAAAAAAAAAAAAAAAAAAAAAAAAAAAAAAAAAAAAAAAAAAGAAAAAAAGATTTAAAAAAAGAAAGAGGAAAAGAAATAAAACAGAAAAGAAACAACCAGGGGAAGACCAGAGGGGTGAGGAGAATAAGGAGCCATTATTATAGTTCACAAATCTGCATTCTGATTATTCCACCCACTATTGTCTTTATTATTTAAAGCAAATAGAAAATGAGTGGAGTCTGGGAGTCTTAGGGGACTCCCAGACTAACAAGACACACAGTAAGAGTTCAGTGCAGAATTTAGAAACAGAGATGGATACCTAAAAAACTTTATTTGGAAAATTACAAGTAAACAATATACACAGGATTTCTAAAAGAATGCGATTCATAAATGGCTCTCCACTTCCAGATGTGTGAAGCCAGATGTAGTGGCACACAGTTGTAATCCCAGCACTTGGGAGGCTGAAGCAGGAGGACTATCATGAGTTTGAGGCCAACCTAGGCTGTATAGTGAGACAAGTCTAAACTGGAACACATCCTGAGACCTTGTTTCAAGAAACAAACAAACAGACACGTGATCTAATTTCTCAGTGCCTACATCTCCTTGTCTAATTAACAAAGGTTCAGAAGTATGTTTGTAATTTCAATTTGAAATATCCATGAGAATATATCCATCACCAATTGTTTAGACATTCAGGATGACTGCATTTAATAACCTGAATTTATTCAGAGCAGTGAAAAGGATTGTTCTTTCAAAACCTGCTTTAGGGCTGGGGCTATAGCTCAATAGAATAAGTAGCTGGCAAGCACAGGATCCTGAGTTCAATCCCTGGTACTGAAAAAAAAAGAAACTAAAACCTGCTTTATAAATAACAATACAAATAAGTTGAAGTTACAGTCTAAGAAAATTAACTTTTAACATTTACAATCATATTAAATTGGATGCCAATCATAAAGAAAATATATATTCTTTTTCCACATTCAAAAACTACCCTTCGGGGTCAGGGAGATGGCTCAGTGGAATAAGTGCTTCCCTGGCAAGCACAAGGGCCTCAGTTCAATCCCCGGTTCCACAAAAAAAACAAAACAAAGCAAAACAAAACAAAACTACCCTTCCCCTCAGACACTGACCATGTCAAGTGACAGTGACAAACTGCGAGGGCTTCATTTTGTAGTGCAGGCTGGCCTTGAGCTCACCATATATCTAGTGATTTTAATACAGTTGGTCCTGATGTAAAGGAGGTTAGTCTGGGTCATCAGGCTGGCCACTGTGCCTGTTGTAGAGCTTCCTCCAGAACTAGGTTGCTGCGGTTGACTTGTGTGTTCTCTCCTTGCCCCAGACCCACATACCACCAGACATCTGCACTGAAAGTCATCTGCCATTTCTTGGTTAAGCTGTACACTTAAGCCACTGTGTTATGTGTTAAAACAGTGGACTAGTGAAATGAGCATTTGGGGACGTGTATCCTGATGTCACATAAATCATATGAGAGCCGGGAGTGGTGGCGCATACCTGTAATCCCCGCACTTGGGAGGCTGAGACAGGAGGATTGTTGTGAGTTCGAGACCAGCCTGAGCTACAAAGTGAGCTTAAGGCCAGCCTGAACTGCATAGTGAGACCCTATCTCAAAAAGACAAAGCAACAACAATAACAACAAAAAACATGAGAATATTCTTTTTTTTTTTTTTTGTCTTTTCGAGACAGGGTCTCACTGCAGTTCAGGCTGGCCTTAAGCTCACTTTGTAGCTCAGGCTGGTCTCGAACTCACCAACAATCCTCCTGCCTCAGCCTCCCGAGTGCTGGGATTACAGGCATGCACCACCACGCCCAGCTGAGAATATTCTTTTCAAGATTAGTATTTTAAAAAAGCCTTAAATATGTCAAACCTGGGGAAAATTTTGTTTCAAACAATTTAGTTGAAAACATTCAGATACTGTAGGTGATTAACAATTTACATAAAAATTACATATAAAATCATTCTTATTACTTATTATTGTTATATTTTTGAGACTAGGTCTCATTTTGTAGTGCAGGCTGGCCTTGAGCTCACCATATAGCCCAGCTGGCCATGAGCATGCAGCAATCCTCAGCCTCCCAGGTGCTGGGATTATAGGCATGCACCGCCATGCCCAGTTTATAAAATCATTCTTGTATACCACTTTACAAAACACAACATCAAATTCTCAGAAAGAATACCATTAATTTAATTTTTATATGTGGTTACAATTTTTTCTAACCAAGGGAGAAAATATGCAGACTAACAAATTGCTGAATAGGCAATTTGATAAAATTAATGACTTTGAGAGATTTTTATCTCCAAATAAAAAATAAAAAAGGCCTGGGGATGTAGGTCAGTGTAAAGTTCAGGCTCCAGTACTGCAAAGGGAAGAGAATAGAGGGGAAATAGCTGAATAGGCCTTTTTAATGTTGTCCTGGCTTTACAAGTGAACCTGAACCACCAAAGAACTAGGCCTGAAGAGAGAAAAACCATTATTATTATACAGAATTAGATTAGAAATGATAAGTCATGTTATAACTTTCAAAGTATTTTTCTCAGAATATGCCCTTATTATGCTACTGCCAAAGGCCTTACGATTAGTATTTTCCTATAGGACAAGAAGAACGATGTACTGGAAATTTTTTTTTTTGGCAGAACCAGGGATTGAACTCAGGCCCTTGCACTTGCCAGGGAAGTGTTTATTCAGCTGAGCCATCTCCTTGGCCCTGTACTGGAAATTTTAAGAGAGGGAATCACATATCTCCTAGCACTTGGAGGCTGAGAGAGGATTATTATTGGGAGTTTGAGGCCAGCCTGGGTGGGGCTGCACAATGAATTCAAGCCTGAATTAAATCATGAGACCTTTTCTGAAAAAAATAAGGAAAACAAAACCAAAACCAGCAGTAAGGTGATATATTTATTGCTAAAGCAGCCCTTTTTTCCAGAATGGAGGATGGGGATAGGGTGAAGCAGGTGTGTGTGGGGTCACATTATCAAGCAGTCTCATTTATGACTAATAGGAAGGATGTACCTGGATGATTTATGTATCTTTAAAATTACTATTGCATATAAATTTGATCAGCAAATCACATTTCTGGTGATTAACCACACGGACCTATGCAGATGTGTAAAACAATACTTGCCAAAACCTTGTTAACTGCAGCATTAATTGGAGTAACAAGATTGGAAGTAGTATAATGCCTATCAGTAATTCATTTGTTAAATAAATATCCATCTACAGCAGAATATTGTTCATCTGCAAAAGAATTGAAGTAATTTGTGTCTTGAAATGGAAAGAACTTCAATATGTAACAGATGTATAACTACCCTTTTGAGTAAAAGAGAAAATAAAATTGTATTTCTTCTCAGGAAGAAATATACATAGATACCAAAATTATTGCCTAAGGCAGTAGAATGGAAAAAATCTATAGTCACTAACTATAGATGTTCAGAGTTTGAATTTTGTAGTATGTTACTACTGAAAAGATGTTCAGAAAATTCCATTTTGTGGTGCAGTGCCTGTGTACAACTATATAATGATTTCTCAAAAACTTTTAAAATACCATATAATCCAGCAGTTCCACCTCTGGATGTATACTATGCCCATAAGGTGACAAGGCATGTGTTCAGACACTTTTGTATGCCCATCTTCATAGCATCATTCACAATAGCCAAAAGGTGGAAGGAACCCAAATATCTGTAGGCAAATGAATGAATAGAAATATAGTATGTGCATACAATGGAATGCTTTTCAACATTAAAAGGAAAAAAATATTGATAAATGCTACAACACACAAGCTTGAAGACGTTATGCTAATTGAAATAGGAGAGTTGAAAAGAGGGCTGGGGATAGAAGCAGGAGGATTAAAAACAAGTTTGAAACCAGCCAGAGGGCCGGGCGTGGTGGCGCAGGCCTGTAATCCCGGCACTCAGGAGTATGAAGCAGGAGGATTGTTGTGATTTGGAGACCAGCCTGAGCTACAAAGTGAGTTTAAGGCCAGCCTGAACTGCTGTGAGACCCTGTTTCAAAAAGACAAAAAAAAAAAAAAAAAAAGAAAAAGAAAAAAAAAAGAAACCAACCAGAGTTATTGTGAGTTCATAACCAGCCCACTCAACATGGCAGGACCCTGACTCAGAAAGAAAGAGGTATAAAAAAGAATAAAAACAGTATTACCCAAGTGTGGAGGCGCAGCCTCTAATCCCAGGACTGGAGGAGGTTGAAGAAGAAGGATTGACAACTGGACACTGGAATGAATGAGTTCAGTAGGTCCTATCTCAAAATGAAAAGGGTATGGAATGCAGCTCAGTGGGAAGGCCCTGGGCTTAATCCCCAGTCCTGTGAAGAAAAGAAGATGAAGACAAAGAAGAGTATTACTTTTTCTATGATAATCAGCTTCACAGAAACAGAAAGAATGGTGGTTGCTGAGATTGAGGGAGAGTGGGGAATGGGAAATACGAACCAATTCTGGGTAGAAAGACAAAAGCAAGAACGGGATAAGGACGATTCTGGTGACTGCACTGCACAATGAATACGCCGTAATTTAATGCAGCATAATTGTACAATTAAAAACAGTTCACATCTTGTCAAGGTATCTTAAAATCTTAAAACTGTCTCATCGATATTAGTACTTCAATAAAATAAAAATTAAAAAAATAAAATAAAAACAGTTCAAATAAGGGAGAAGGAGTAGCATGCACAAGGACTCCGTTTGCAAACAAACAAACAAACAAACAAACAAAAAAAGGTATGGGGGAGTTAAAATGGTCAATTTCCACCCCCCTGGCAGAGAATTTTATTATTTTTTTCTAGCTCTAGTTTTATTACCTTATTTTAAAATTAATTTTACTGAGAAACAACGAGACAGTCTCAAAATTGATTAAAAAGACAGTTTCAATAATTAATGCATTGCATATTGTCTTCCTAGTGGTTATTCATGGTACAAGATGCAGACATGATATCCTGTCCAAACACTATTAGTACAAATCTTTATTCTCATTGAATTAAGAGAAAGTAGCTGTACATCTAAAATGGTCAATTTTTTTTTTTTTTTTTTGCGGTACTGGTGATTGAACTCAGGACCTTGCACTTTAAAATGCTCAATTTTTGATGCGTGTTTTATCACAAAATATCCCCATTCATTTTAGCCGAGCATTGTGGCACACCCTGTAATCCCATCACTAGGGAAGCTGAGGCAGTAGGATCATTGCGCGTTAGAGTCCAGCCTGGACAAAGCTCAAGGTCAGCCAAAACTGCATGGTAAGACCCTGTCTCAAAAATACACACACACACGCACACACACTCCGCGTGACCACTGCATAGTGCAGCTTTCACACAGGATTTATTTTCTCGCCGGTGTGTGACAAAAGTTACCTTCTGGAACCTAAGGTTTAAAAACCAAAAGCACATGCGCCCAACGTGGGGCTCGAACCCACGACCCTGAGATTAAGAGTCTCATGCTCTACCGACTGAGCTAGCCGGGCCACCGCGAGGAGCAGGCCCATGAGTTTCCCTTAGGTTACTAATCTACCATTTTACAGACTCGAAATTCAATTTCATTGGAATTCGACAGCAATATTAAAGTGACCCGGTAATTTACAAAACTAAAAGTGCGCTGTTAGTGCCAGACAGCCGCTCACACTTTGCGCTTTTACTCTTTATGCTTTTACACTATGCTTTGCACTTTTCTTTCCCCGCTCCCGAAGAAGCAGACACAAACACGAAGCTGGCAGTGGAGCGCCCGTGCCCGCGCTGTTTCTACGTTCGATTAGGAGAGAAAAATCGGGCCCGGAACTTGGAGAAAAGCCAGGACGTCCCGTGCACGCTTTCTGCTCTGCGCGGAATCCACTCCGGTGTCTTTTCAAGCGCTCTACCGGTATGGTGGAGAGTCACACATAAACGCAATGTGCAAAAGTAGTGGAGATGCCGGGGATCGAACCCGGGGCCTCATACATGCAAAGCATGCGCTCTACCACTGAGCTACATCCCCACGTGCCGGACGGTGCTTTCTCATTGTCTCCTAAGGCAGTATAGTCCTAGTTACACTGTTTCTTCTGGGAGATGATTGCTAAGAGACGATCTTGCATAGCAGCCAGCTGCTGCAGGCTCCTCCCCTTGCCCTCGACCTGCGAGGTCTTCACCATCTTCACCGAGCGGCCCGGGAATTCAAAGGGAACCACGATTAGAACCAGAAAACTGCTGTGGCAAAAGGGTAGGAAATAATTCAGGCACGTGCCCAAAATGAGCTCTGACCAGCGAAAGGGAGATGGGGAACCCTGTGTGCGGTAAGATATGTTTAATTTTTTAAAAGGGTTGTAAACTACAGAATATTTGAATAAAGTAATCCAGAATAGTAAAAATAATTACTTGAGATGGAGAAAGAACGTGGGACACTAGTGTTCGTTTATCTTCTGAATTTTGAACCATGCTTACTCTGCTCAGTCCGAGAAAGTGTTTACTAAATTTAGTAATAACTGCTCTGAAAACTGGGAGTTTAACAGTGAAGGAACAGCACAGTCCATCCTGCTTAGTCTCACCTTCTAGAGGAGGGAGAGGGCTAGAAGAAGCTGCTGGCAATGAGGAAGGGAGCTTCTCTCTCTCTCTCTCTCTCTCTCTCTCTCTCTCTCTCTCTCTCTCCCCTGTGTGTGTGTGTGTGTGTGTGTGTGTGTGTGTGTGTGATGGGTTTTAGGGGTTTTTGCTTTGTTTTCTGGTTCTTTGAGACTCTGCATAGTTCAGGCTAACCTTGAATTCGCTTTGTAGCTACAGTGATCCTCCTGCCTCAGCCTCCCCAGATGTTGAGATTCCAAGTGTGCACCCCAGGAAACTTATTAAGAGACATTTTTTTTCTTTAATTTTACTTTTTTATCAGCACATGTTCACACACATCATGATTACATGGACTGTGGGAAGTTGGTATATAAACAGGGTGCGTGGTCAGTGTAGGTAGGCTTTAAGGACAAGGTAATAGTTGAAACAAGATTGGAAAGAGGTGGAGAATGAGTCCAACATGTACCTGGGAGAAGACAGGCCAAAAAGGAACAATCAGTGGGAAGGCCATGAAGTAGGAGTCTTTCTGAGGTAGTGCAGGGATATCAAGGAGATCCACGTGGCTGGATGGAGTTAACGACAGAGAGAAAGAAGAGTAGAACATAGACAAGAAGATGTGGGAATTGGGGGCAAAGAATGGAAGGGGCCTTGAGTGTACAAAAGGACCATGACTTTCACTGAGTGGAGACATCAGAGCAGGGAGGGTATTTTAAGCCAAGAAGGTGAAAGACAACAAAGGAGTAAGTGTAGGCAGAGGTCCAAGGACTGAACAAGAGCAGAGAGAGGAAAAGGAAAACACAAGAAAGCCAACAAGAAAGTAGGAGGCCAAAGACGTGGGACAGCGGTCAGAGGAATTAGTGCCAAGAAGAAGCTATAGGAAAGAGGGAGCAGCAGAGAAAGAGTGAGATGAGGGGTGCCCTTTGGGTTAGAATCCCAGGGATCACTGAGGAAGGGGGACGAGAAAAAATGAGGTCCACGGCCTCTAGCAGGAGCAGGGATGAAAAGGTGTGGACTGGGCCATGTTGAGTTCCTAGAGCCACAGAGAGGGCTATGAAAGGAGCAGTACTACTTATGAAGTTGGTTAGATGTACTACTCCTTCAAACATTAAAGAAGAAATGGAAAAATATCCCTTGCTCTTGGGTAGGAAAAACCAATATGGTGAAAATGGTCATCTTTCCAAATATGTTCTACAGATTTAATGCAATTCCAATCAAAATTCTAAAAGCATATCTCACAGAAGTAGAAAAAACAAATTCTGAAATTCATCTGGATTCAGAAGAGACCTAGAACAGCAAAGGCAATTCTGGTCAACCAAGGCGAGGCAGGGGCCTCACAATGCCTGACCTGAAGCTACTGTGATAAGAACAGCCAGGTACTGGCAAAACAAGAACAGCAACAACAAACACCCAGAAAAACAAAACAAGACAAAACAAAAAACCCACCAAGGATCAACAGAACAGATTAGAAGATATGGAAACAACTCCAGGCATACTCAGCCATCTTATATTTGACAAAAATGACAAACATGTTCACTGGAAAATGGTAGCCTCTTTAATAAGTGGTGCTGGAAAATGGCTTTGAACATGCTCAGCATCAAAACCCATATATATTTTACCATGCTCTAAACTAAATTCAAAATGGATCAAAGATCTGAATATTAAAACAGAAACATTAAATCTTCTGGAAGATAGAATAGGTAAAACTTTTGAAAGACACTGGTGTAGTCAGACTATGAATAAAACCCTGATCGCACAGGAACTATCACAAAGAATGAAGAACTGGGATCTCATCTTATTAAAAAGCTTTCACACAGCAAGAGAAACCACCAATAGAGTGAAGAGAAGACAACCCACAATGTGAAACATAAAGGTTGTTCAAAGGATTATTATCAAGAACAAATAATTAAAAAAAAAAAATCAGGCCTTCCAAATTTAAAGACCCATTCCAAAAAAGGGCAGCTGAAACAAACTGATGCTACTCAGATAAAGAAGTAGAAATGGCAAATAAATATATGGAAAAAATGTTCAGCATCATTGGTGACTTGAGAAGTGCAAAGTAAACACCTCACCGCAGAAAGAATGGCCGTCATCAAGAAAACCATTAACAAGTGCTGGAGGACTGAGGGGAAGAAGGAACCCTGCCTCGCTGTTGGCTGGGGTGTAAACTGGACAACCACGGTGGAAATCAGGGTGGAGATTCCTCAAAGAGGCCAACTAGGACTACAGGCAGGGGATGTAACTTAGGGGCGCAGGTCCTGCCTGGCCTGAATGAGGCAGTGAGTTCAATTCCCAGTATCAACAAACAAGGAATACAGGTCACATCTGACCCAGCTATTTTCCCTCAAAACTTTGTACCACAGCTACATACCTGCACCTATGTTTATTTGGCAGCGCAAATTGTAATAGCTAGATCTTGGAAACAATCCAAGTGCCTATCAACCAAAGAATAGATTAAAAACAAAGATGTGGTAGATTTATATAATGCAGTGCTACATAAAGAAGGGTAAACTGTACACTCTATTTTTTTTTTTTTTTTTTTTTTTTTTTTTTTGTCTTTTTTTGAGACAGGGTCTCACTGTGCAGTTCAGGCTGGCCTTAAGCTCACTTTGTAGCTCAGGCTGGTCTCGAACTCACAACAATCCTCCTGCCTCAGCCTCCCTAGTGCTGGGATTACAGGCATGCGCCACCACGCCCGGCCTAAGAAGGGTAAACTGGAGGCTTTTATAGATAAATGGATGGAACGTGAGATCATACATATAAGTGAAATAAATCAGACTCACATGTACAAATATACCATATTGCCTCCCTAGTCTGAGAACCTGAAAGGGTAAATAAAATCCAAAATGTATAACAGATACTGTGCAAGAGGAAGAAACTGTTTGAAAGAAAAGAGAAACTGAGACGAGGAAAGGAGAAAAAAAGATACACAGTTAAGATAGTTACATAAATAATTTCTCTTAGTTCATTAAAAGAAAAGTTTAGGCTAATGTTGTCTGGAAAATTAAATGCCCGAGTCCTGCACCCCTAGTAAGTAACAGGTAATGTATAGCGCATTAACTATTGTGATCTTCCGTTGTTTTGAATTTTTTTCCTCTTTAAAATAATTTTTTAAAAAATTGAAGGAAAAGGGGAGAACTGCTGTAGGAGAGAGTGCAGAAGAGGACAAAGGCCACCCGTGGGCATGCGAGGCCAGGGCCGGGTGCCAGCCCCTAAGTTTAGCTCAGCGCAGGCAGGGCCCTGCCCGGCAGCCCGCGGGCGGCTCTCGCTGCGGAGCAGGCCAGGCTGGCCCGGGCGGCGGGCGCAGGGTGCCCATGGCGGCGGTGGGGCCGCGGGACGGCCCGGGCGCGGGGGCCGACGCGCTGGCGCTGGCGGCGGAGCTGCAGGGCGAGGCGACGTGCTCCATCTGCCTGGAGCTCTTCCGGGAGCCGGTGTCGGTGGAGTGCGGGCACAGCTTCTGCCGCGGCTGCCTCGCGCGCTGCTGGGGGGCCCCGGGCGCGGGGGCCGCGGCCGCCGCCCGCGCGCCGCCCTGCCCGCTGTCCTGCCCGCAGTGCCGCGCGCCCGCGCGCCCCGGCCAGCTGCGCCCCAACCGGCCGCTGGCCGCCGTGGCCGCTCTGCTCCGGCGCTTCGGCCCGCCCGCGCCCGCGCCCGCGCCCGCGCCCGGGACGCGCAGCCCTGCGGGGCCCGAGGCCGCCGCCGCCGCCCGCTGCCCGCTGCACGCGGAGCCGCTCAAGCTCTTCTGCCAGGACGACGGCCGCGCCATCTGCGTGGTGTGCGACTGCGCCCGCGAGCACCGCGCGCACGCAGTGCTGCCCCTGGATGAGGCGGTGCAGGAGGCCAAGGTGAGCGCAGGCTCTCGGCCGGGCTCGGGGCCGCCTTCCTCCTCTCCCCTGTTGCCAAGCTCTGCTGTCAGGCTGAGAGCCGTCCCCTGTCATCCCTCATTTCAACCCCCTCTGAATGCTTTCCCCTCTGAAATGCATACCGATAAGCCTGCGCGATGACCCCAGGGCCTTGGCCCCTTTCCTCCAGTCTGTCCCCAGCCTCTAAGCCAATCATAGTTGTATCTCTTTGCCTCTAAGAAGTGAGCTTCACACTCACATGTGTCCCCCCCCCCCCCTTCCCCCAGAAGGGCTCCCCTCAGTCTCTACTTCCTTGGGCCCAGCAGGACCACCTTCCCAGGGGTGGAGGAGAGAGCTGTGTATTCCCTGGGTTAGGTAGAGTGCCTGGAGACCTCTGGGTTATGCCCCTTGCCCCCAACTTTTCTTGCTAGAGGTAACATCACCAGAGGTTGGCAGAGACCTCTGGCAGTCTTTCTTTGCTCTCCTGCCCTGACCCTGACCTAAGGGCTTTCTGTTGGTGTGGAGGAGGACAGACGGGACGAGATGATTGGGCTGTGGAGGCTTTGTGTTTCAGCTGAGATCTTTTGGGGAAATGAGACTTTGACACGTTAGGTCACCCTGTGATTGCCCTGTTGTCCCACACACATATCAGACTGTGTTCATTCCAATATCCAGAGAGGAATTCTGCCCTACTCAGCCTCCTCCTGCAGAAGCAGTCTTCCTTTTCTCAACTATGGCTCTAACAAGGCCCCTGTGGGGGGCGAGGTGATCCAGTCCTCTCCCATCTCTCCCACAGGAACACTTGGATTCCAGGTTGAGGGTCTTGAAGAAAGATCTGGAGGACTATGAGGTATTCCGGTCTATGGAAGAGAAGGAAAGCAAGGAGCTACTGGTGAGCTGTGTATGGAGCAACCTTAGGCCACACACCACCATTGCACCACTATACCAGCTTCTTTTTAAAAAGCCACTAAGGTGGTCAGGTAGGCCCCTACCCTCACCAAAGAATCCTCGTTACCTCCCAAAGGAAGGTCCCACTTCCAAATACATGGTCATTTGTATTTTTTCCGTGGGAGGCAACATGATATAGTTGTCAAAAGTTCAGCCTGTGGGGACAGATTTCCTGGCTTAGACTCCTGACTTACTACTGTCTACTAATGGGTCCCTCTGCCTCTGTCCCTTTATTGTTAAAGCAGGATGAGAAGGGTGCCCCCTTCACTGGGGTCTCAGGATAGGGAGTTAATACCTACAAAGTGCTCTGTGTAGCTGCTGTTTGCCCAGTATCTGATGATGCAGGCGAGGCAGGGAATTGTGGGAAGTGTGGGGAGCCAAGATCTATATCCAGTGCCCTTACCTCAGCACCATCGCCCCCAACTGCAGATCTACTCCTCCAGCCACCTCCTTCTCTTCCCTAGAGCTTTCAGGAGAAAGCAACTCTGATAATTGAGCTTCTCCTGGTGGGACACAATTCTTATTGTCACTGACCACGAGAGGTCATTCTCATTATCAGGCTGCTTGTGCATGTATAGCATCAGGACATTAGAAGATTGGAAACATAGAAGTGAGGCATTCTGTGTACTGTGTCAGTGGAAAGAAGAAAACACCCAGCTTCACACAGGATATTCTGCTTAGGTCTCATGGGTGGTCTGCTACCTCTGGCTGCTGGTGTCATGTGCGAATCCTTTCATCCCTGCTTCTCCCAAGTTCTGTATTTTGAAAATGCATTATCATTATAGTTGTGTGCTTTTAAAAGAAGTAAAATGAAGAGTGACATGGAAGAGTGACAAAATAAATACTTTTTTTTTTTTTTGTGGAACCAGGGATTGAACTCAGGAAAATAAATATTTTGGGGAAGATAAAAAGCAGTTTAAGTGTAATGTCCCAGCAGGCACTACTGTATCCTCATTTCTCAGATCAGACAACTACAACTTGAGGTAGATCTGGGGAAGTGTAAAGTTGCCCTAGTTTAAGTACAGCTCAAGCCCCAGGAGACCCTGCCATGCCTGTAGCAGAGGAAGACAAGGCAGGCCAACATCTGGGAGCCTCTGGTCTCTGCAGCGTTACGGGGGATGGAACCTTGTCTTGTGGAAGCACTCAGATGCTCCTTTCTGTGCTGTATGTCTTGCTGCTCAGTTCCCCTCACCTTTCCAACTTCTCCTCCTCCTGGGACAGAAGCAGATGGCAGCAGAGAGAGAGAAGATAGGGGCAGAGTTCCAGACACTTCGGGCCTTCCTGGTGGAGCAGGAAGGTCGGCTTCTGGGCCGCCTGGACGAGCTGTCCCGGGAAGTGACCCAGAAGCAAAATGAGAATCTGGCCCAGCTGGGAGACCAGATCACTCAGCTCTCCAAGCTCAGCAGCCAGATCCAGGAGACAGCTCAAAAGCCTGACCTTGACTTCCTCCAGGTGAGTCTAGCCCAGGGCTTCGACCAAGCCAATTATCCCAATGTATTACTTACTCTTAAAGCACCAGGAACTGTAGCTAGAGAATAGTATTTAGAACTGAAGAAGAGTGGAGAGAGAGAGAGGCCCTGATTCTCCTGGAGTTGCAAGTTGGAAAGGATGTGATACTCTTTTATTCTTTTTATGTGGTGCCGGGGAGCACACTCAGGGCCTTGCATGTGCTATGTAGTTGCTATACCAATGAGCTACATTCCCAGTCCCTTAAAACCTTCTTGGCTGTGAGCCACAGCCATGTGTCCTACATTGTACTCCTTATACACATACTTGAGACAAAAGCCTCCAAAAATATTACTGTTGCTGACTGTATTGCACTTTGATAATTGCAAATTACATTTTTTTTTTTTTTAAAGAGTTATAGTGCCTGCTTAGGCAGGCACAGCGGCTAGGGTTCAGTATTCAGCATGCAGTGGTGGCTCCACCCCTGGGATGAGCAGAGATGGTCACTGAGATTGGGCGTGGTGGCACGCACCTGTAATCCCAGTGCTTGGTAGGCTGAAGACAGGAGCATCACTATGAGTCCAATATGTGTAGTGAGACCGTGTACTAAAATACATAAAAATAAATAAATAAATAAATAAATAAATAAATAAAATAAAGCTATAAGCCACTAGATAAACTTCATAAACCACAATAGGTCAAGAATAGTCACTTAGCTGGGTGTGACTATTGCGGGCAGCATCTGCCTGCAATCGCAGATATTGGATCCCAGCATCTACCTGCAATCCCAGATATTGCAGTCCCAGAGGTGTGGGGATAAGGGTTTAAGGCAGGAAGGAGGAGACAGTTTGAGGCTTGCTAGGGTAATTTAGCAAGACCCTGTTTCAAAATAAAGAATACAAAGGATTAGGGTATAACTTAGTGGTAGAGTACTCACCTAGTGTGTGCAATGTACTAAGTTCAATGCCTCAGTACTGGGGGGAAAAGACACTGGTAAAAGTGACCCATCCTTGCCTAAGATCTGTGACTTGTTTCCGGTTGTTTCAAGAGCAGGGGCAAACAGTGGGTACCAACCAGACGGCTCCAATTGAGATTCTGTAGCAAGTAAAAATTTCTCAGAGCTATAGTAAGTGTCTGAGGAATCACTCTGAAGCCAGATGTGCTGGACTCGGTCACTTGGTCAGCTCTTCGCAAAGGTGGTGGGTATTGTATACTGGCATATTGCTCACTTGTTGCTTATTTTCCTGAGGACAGGGAAAGGGGCAAATTTTCTCTTCTCAGAGATGAATGGAGGTCCCAGATGCTGACTTGGTTTTCTTCCATTTTTCCTTCCAGGAATTCAAGAATGCACTAAGCAAGTGAGTGAGACTAAGAGTTCCTTGGGTCTTTCTACCCTGGTTCTCTCTTTCATCTCCTCCTGTCTGTCACCTCCTGATCCCCCAACCCTGACACATTTATCTGTATACCTTCTGAGCCAAGTGATCCCTTGCATGGCTGTGGGTATTTTGCTGAAGAAGGCCTGACTTTCCCTGCCCCTATCCACTACTTTCTGCCAAGAGAACCTCACCATCCAAGGTCTTAGTTAGCTCTGCATATTGTGACAAAATAATCTTACGTAGTCAACTTAAGAGAAGTAAAAGGTATATTTGAGCTCATGGTTTCAGAGATTTCAACTTGATGGTTGCTTGGCCTTACTGTTTTTGAGCTGGCAGTCAAGTGATGTTGTGAGAGTGTGTGGTGAAAGAAGTGACTGGGAAACAAAAGAGAAGAGAGGAGGGACCAGAACCCAAACATCCCCTTCAGGAGCATGCCGCTAGGGATCCCACTTCTTCCCACTAGGCTCTGCCTCCTGATGGCTCCACCTCCTCTCCAGAGCACCATGGGCTGGGGCCAAGCCTTTAACACGTGGGGCTTTGGAGGACACTTATTTCAACCATAGCATTATTACAATCATCATAGCCCTGTGGTAGTAGAGTGGTATTGTATTCTTTCTTTCTTTCTTTCTTTCTTTCTTTCTTTCTTTCTTTCTTTCTTTCTTTCTTTCTTTCTTTCTTTCTTTCATTTTCTCTCTCTCTCTCTCTCTCTTTCTTCCTTTCTTGTCTTCTTGAGATAGGGTCTTGCTATGCAATTCAAGCTGGCCTTGAGCTCACTTTATAGCCCAGGCTAGTCTCAAACTAGTAACAGTCCTCCTGCCTCAGCCTCCCGAGTGCTGGGATTACAGGCATGTGTCACGATGCCTGGCAGGAGTGGTACTCTTATGCATTTCTAAGGGTTTCTGTGCTGCAGGTGCAGCAATGTGCCTGCTCCCAAGCCAACCACAGTCTCCTCTAAGATGAAGAATAAAGTCTGGAATGTTTCTCTCAAGACCTTTGTCTTAAAAGGGCTGCTGAAGAAGTTCAAAGGTAAAAGCCCAAGCATGAGCTGGTTCATGCAGTGTGAGATAATGGCACATTTCTGGAAGCTCAGGGGTCCTAGGTTGTGCTGTTCCAGAGCCTGTGTGAAGGAACAGGCACTGAGGGGTGCCAAGGCCGGGTTGGTGTAGAAAGGCAGAAGTAGCAAGTCTATTTGTGCACTCCTCTAGGGCATGCAGCTTTCCATGGAGTTATACAGGAGGAAGGGGTACTGGGGACAGGAGTGGAGGAGGGAGGCCTCAGCTCAGATTGGATAGGGGGAGGTGGGAAGAGGGAGAGCAGGTG